>JADBJO010031919.1:15000-16248 GCA_016801955.1 Conus betulinus | reverse complement strand
AGATAGATAGAGAGAGAGAGGAGAGAGAGAGAGAGAGAGGAAGGAGGGAGAGGGGAGGAGACGATGAGTGGCGAGGAAGGAAGCGCTTTAGTTGCAACGTGATGACAAAGATGTGATTGTGTGTTCAACCCCGAAATCATAATTGTGTGTCTGTGTGGTGTGTGTGTGTGTGGTGTGTGTGTGGGGGTGTGTGTGTGTGTGTGGGGGGTGGAGATGGAAGGAGGGGGAGAGCAGACACCAGCGGGTACACACATGCGATCATGTCTATCACAATCTTTTGTATTAGTTGGAAAGTCTTTAAAATAGGCATGCATAGGGGGCCGGAATAGCTCAGTTGGTAGAGCGCCGGACTCGTGATCCTGGGGTCAAGGGTTCGAATTTCGGTACAGGGGGATTTTTCCCTTGGAGTTAACATTGGTTCTGACTCCATTCCCCATACAGTCCTTCGAATGAGACTATAAATCGAGGCTCCGTGTGTGAACCGCACGCATAACATCTTGCACACACGTCAAATCCCATCACCAACTTTGGGAAAGAGAAGGCCAGTTTGGCCGTTGGTATAGATGACACGTTACACATAGCATGCACCCTGCGTGAGAGATTAAAAAAATGGAGAAAGCAAGGAAATTGAGTGAACGATATTGAACGACATTGACTGGATGACACGGGAAACGACTGAATGAAGCGCCAGCTGGCAGCTCTTCAGTCGGCACTACCCAGGTAGGCAGCCCATTGTGTAAACGAGTGTGGATTGTAAAGCGCTTAGAGCTTGGTCTGTAGCCGAGAATAGGCGCTATATAAGTATTCATTATTATAATTATTATTATTATTATTCGTTCCACGTCTGTTCCGCGTGTCCGCTAACCCTCACGAACTCTTCTCCCTATCCAGGTAAAAACGACCGATTTCAAAGCAAATCAACAACCTAAGAAAAACCTTTCTCACGTACGAACATTCTCAATGTCTTCAATAGAAGAAGCCAACATTTTTTTTTTTAATCAGAAATTTGTTTGAGAAAGCATGAATTAACAAGTCCACTTTGAACCTTCCTTGTCTGTCCGGCTGAAAGCTGAAGGATTTCAGGCCGCACGTGAAAGAAGGAAACAAAAGAAGGGTGACTTAAGAGTGCCAGAGAAATGGAACGAACCGAACGCCAAGACGGAAGCAATCCGCTTCAACTCTGAAGTCTTGTACGGTGGGAAGACAGTCAACTGATGGAGACAAAACCCAATGAGAGAGAAACTCTGA
>JADBJO010031919.1:7500-10000 GCA_016801955.1 Conus betulinus | reverse complement strand
CGTTTCTCCTGTCTTCTCCTGCATCGCCTTAGCAGTGTGTTTCGTGGGGGGGGGGGGGGGGGGTTGCCTGATTCTTTCTCCTTCCGTTTCTCCTGCATCGCCTTAGCAGGTGTGTTTTTTTCAGTCTTGCCTGATCCTTCTTCCTTCTCCTTCCGTTTCTCTCCCTGCTGCCTCGCCTTAGCGTGTGTTTCGTCTTGCTTGATTCTTCTTTCCTCCTCTGTTTCTCCTTCCTTTTCATCGCTCTTAGCAGTGTTTGCATCTTGCCTAATTCCTTCTCCTTCCGTTTCCCTCCCTTTCTCCTGCATCGCCTTAGCAGTGTGTTTTCATCTGCCTAATCCTTCTCCTTCCTTCCAGTTTCTCCTGCACCATCTTAGCAGTGTTTCGTCTTGCCTAATTCTTCTCCTTCCGTTTCTCCTGCATCGCCTTAGCAGTGTGTTTCACTCGCCTAATTCTTCTCCTTCTGTTTCCTCCTCCTGCACCACCTTGCCTGATCCTTCTCCTTCTTTTTCTCCTGCACACCACTTACCAGTGTTTCATCTTGCCTAATCCTTCTCCCTCTTTTCTCCTCCTGCATCGCCTTAGCAGTGTTTCATCTTGCCTAATCCTTCTCCTTCTATTTCTCCTGCATCATCTTAGCAGGGGTTTCGTCTTGCCCTAATCCTTCTCCTTTTCCATTTCTCCTGCACCATCTTAGCAGTGTTTCATCTTGCCTAATCCTTCTCCTTCCATTTCTCCTGCACCATCTTAGCAGTGTTTCGTCTTGCCTAATTCTTCTCCTTCTGTTTCTCCCTGCACCACCTTGCCTGATCCGTCTCCTTCTTTTTCTCCTGCACACACTTACCAGTGTTTCATCTTGCCTAATCCTTCTCCTTCTTTTTCCTCCCTGCATCGCCTTTAGCAGTGTTTCATCTTGCCTAATCCTCCGTGTTTCCCTTGTCGTCATCTCTCTAACAAATTCTTTCTGTCATTTTCCTGGTCCTTTTTCTCATCCTCCGCTCACTCTTTTTCCGTCTTCTGTCTCTCCCTCTGCCTAAAAACTTTTTTTTTCCCTTATATTTCCTGTTTTCCTTCTCATCCTCTCCACCCATCAATGCTGTCTGTACTCCGTTATTCATTTTAATAGTAGTTAATAATACTATAATGAATACTTATATAGCGCCTGTTCTCGGCTAGAGACCAAGCTCAAACGCTTTACAGTCCACACTCGTTTACACAATGGGCTGCCTACCTGGGTAGTGCGACTGAAGAGCTGCCAGCTGGCGCTTCATTCAGTCGTTTCCCGTGTCATTCAGTCAATATCGTTAAATATCGTTCACTCAATATCCTTACTTCCTTCATTCTTTTCCATTTCTCACGCAGGGTGCATGCTATGTGTAACGTGTATCCGTACCAACGGCCAAACTGGCTTCTCTTCCGAAAGTTGGTGATGGGATTTTATGTGTGTGCAAGCTGTTATGCGTGCGTTCACACACGGAAACTCGGTTATAGTCTCATTCGAAGGACTGTATAGAAAATGGAGTCAGAACCAATGTCAACTCCCAGGGAAAATCCCCCCCCCACCCACCCCCCCCCACCCCCTTCAGCCGAAACGGCGCGGCAAGAGATTCGAACCCGCGACCCCAGGATCCACGAGTCCGGCGCTCTGCCACCTGAGCTATTCGGCCCTCAGCTCTTCAGATACACCCTTGATTCATCCAGTTACACAGCCGAGTACTCCATTCCCCAAGGAGCAGTCAGTATCGAGTTGTATGGAGACCTACCAGAAGAGGAAACCCTCCAGTGCTGTTCTACAGTGCATGCTCTGATTACTTACACGCAAAACAGCACGGATTAAGCCCCCTTGCTGACGACGATAATTGCTCAGTCGGGGGAAACCAGCGCGAGTGAGGTCCCTTTCCGGGCGGAGGGCACAGTTACGGTCTGTCTGGCCCAAACCTGACGAGTGTGACACAGTCTCAAGTTCGTGCATCAATGTGGACATTAAATATAAACTGAGGTCATCTCTACAACAAGGCGTTGATGGGCCCATGCTTTCAGAGTTTTTTTTTTTTTTTTTCAATGTCTTAACGATGATTAATGGGATGGGGGATGAAAAATGATGGTATTAGAGTTTCATACTGGTCTGGACTGCATGACAGGAGTATTGGCTCTCTAAGCCTCCTCCTCACGTGAATGATAGACTGGGGGTCGACTGGGGGTCAACAGATACAGAGTCTGGGGGTCAACTGGGGGTCAAACAGATACAGACACGCACGATGATGGTCACTCACGTTGAGGAACACTGTCAAAGAGGCACTAGTTTGGGTCTTTGACCTACTTTTCTGCTTTATTCTTCTTCATGTTTTTCGTCCACCTTCCCCTCCCTGGTAAATTCTTCTTACGTCCTCTTTCTCACTGTCAGTGTTCTTTCCCGTTCTATCAGATAAGTCAGCCATTGATTTCAGAATAGACAGGATAATTTGCTTAGTTCATGCACCATGCACACCACGGAAATTGTAAG
>JADBJO010031919.1:0-5000 GCA_016801955.1 Conus betulinus | reverse complement strand
CCCACCCCCCCCCCCCCCCCCCCCCCCCCCCCCCCCCACGTGCTGCACTTCTTTTGGCTTCATTCCCACCAGTGTGGGATCATCAGTTGTTGTTGTTGTTGTTTGTCGTTGTTGTTGTTGTTGTCGTTGTTGTCGTTGTTGTCGTTGTTGTCGTTGTTGTTGTCGTTGTTGTCGTCGTTGTTGTTGTCGTTGTCGTTGTCGTTGTTGTCGTCGTTGTTTGTCGTTGACGTTGTCGTTGTCGTTGTCGTTGCTGTGGTTTCGTCGTACCCTGGCTAAAAGACTCCAGGGATCATCCCACCAGCCCGAAGCATTTGAACACTACGGTACAAAATTTGCATCAGTTGGGGATGAGAACACTAACGTGTGTGACGTTTTTTGATTACCCCGCCACGTGGGCAGCCACACTCCGACTTCACTCAGCACCATGAAGTAGAGTGGCTCTGGTAATGGCTTTCCCCCTGTCCCCTCTGGCACTGCAGCAGCAATTTGGACGCCTTTTCTTATTTCACTTCTGGTTCCGTTCTCCCCTCCTCCAATTTTTCAACATCTTGTGTCAAACCCGCCTTCTTCTTTTTTTTTTTTTTTGTCCTCGATGATTGCTTTCTTCTCGTTTTCCTTGGTACAAATCGTTTTTCTCCTCTTTTCACCTCCTTCTTTTTGCCCTCTTGTCTAACTCCCCTTCCCTTCTCTGCCTAGGACATGCCCCCACTTCCTCTCTTCTTCCCACCCTCCGATATCTGTTCATCCTTTCCTTCTTTCCGTCTTCCTAATGTGTCTAATCCTTCTTATTCTTCTCCTTTTTTGGTTCTTCATTCACCACTTTGGCTTCACAAGGGGTAGTTGAGTATTGCGCATGTTAATGTTTGTGCTGTTTTTATTTTTTTTTGTCGCTGAGGAAGGGCATATTGCCGAAAATTCTTGTCCCGTTTGTGTCGTGCATTAAACTGCGTACTTTCACACTTTGTTTTGTGTGTGCTCTTCTGCTGCCTTTTCGTCGTGGTTCCGGTAACGCTGCAGTTTGTTTCATTTCCCCTCCTTCTTGAGGTTATGGGGCATGGGCTCCCCCTCTTCTCTATCTCTCGCACTCTCTCTCTCTCTCTCGTCTCTCTCTCTCTCTCTCTCTCTCTCTCTCTCTCTCTCTCTCTCTGCAGAGGGCCTGATCCCTTTCCTGTTGTCCCTTATCTTTCTCCTGTGCCTATATTTTCTTCTTATTTATATTATCCTCGTGTTTTTTACCTCATCCTTTTTCTTCCCTGCCAAATGTTTCATACTCTCTTTCTATTTCTCCTTTGCAAAACGCTGATTTTTTTTTCTTCTTTCTTCTTTCCTCATCCTCTGCCTTAGTTTACCCCTATCGCCCCTAACAATTACTGGGACACAACGCCCAATACGTAACGGTAATCTCTAATAAAATTCCCTGAAGATAGAATATATTCATAGAACGTCAAAAGTTGTTCCAGAAAAAAAAAGGGCTTCCGAAGCGAAAAGAAAAATAGTTTATATCTCAAAGCTCTTCAATTCCTGAAACTACTCCCCCCCCCCCCCCCCCCCCCCACCCACCTCCCCACCTTATCCAGAGTAGTCAAATCGAAATCCTAGAGCAGAATTCCTTCCACAGTCAGAGATAAAATATAAGGTTCACGTCGTTTCCAGCGGTCCAAAAACTTAACAACACAACACACACACACACACACACACACACACACAACACACACCACACACACACACACACACACATGCACGCACGCACGCACGCACGCACGCACGCACGCACGCACACACACACACACCACACCACACACACACCAACCAACCAACCCAACCAACCAACCAACCAAACCAACCAACAAAACAAATAAAAACAAAGCACAGGGAGCCTCTCGCTCGCAGATTAATCACCATGAGGCCACAGTCATGCATAGGAATTCAGTTACACAACATTCTTTTTTCTGTTTCGTTCTACTGGAAAGAAGTCAGCGACGATTTTTTATATCAAACATGAAAGTTTATGACTTGAGGGAGAGGATCCACATTTTCCGTTTTAAAAGTTGAAGATTAAAAGTTCGCGTCCACTATCATAAATGCCAGATCGACCTAAGTCTTATCACAACACCTTGGTGGCTCCCCTAATATTCAGTCACGCGTTCAATGACATTTTACAAGCGTGGAAGTAGATCACTGCTTAGTTGCCCAACCACATCCCCTTAATAATTGGCTATGTAGGGGACCTGAAGGTGAACCAGCACATGCGGTCAGAGGGTGGGGGGTGGGGGGGGGGGGATGGGGGAGGGTAGGAGGACCATGAGCTGGGGGTAGCGAACCTTGCAAAGGAAAAAAAAAAGAAATACAAAAAAATAAAAAAAATGGGAGATCAAATAGGGACTTCATCGTAGTCCTGTGTTATTCGTGGGAGTGTGGGGGAAAGAGGCGCTACCAAGGTGCAGTGTGTACACGAGTAGGATGGGGGGGGGCGAGGACTCAACCCGCTTGTGACGGAAGACAAGTTCATACAAGGGAGCCTCCGGGTAGAAGAATGCAGTTCTGTGACTCCGTGTTGCATAGAGTCAGGTGAAGTGCCGATGATGTCCGTCTTGTATTTGTGTCTTCCAGTGATTGAGAGGAATTGGAGGGTTCCAGGGGGTAAATCTTAGTGATGTGAATGGATGGTAGGAACATAAGAGTCAATAATAAATTGTATTAACATATGTATGCAACATAGGATTGTTGGTTGACGTTGGGTGTTGGAACAAAGATTCCAAAAACAGAGAAAGTAAGGCGGAGTTTGTGGGGAAGCATTTTTGGAAAAAATACGTTAGAGCACGTGGGCCAATAAAAAAAAAAGCCGAGATCCCCCAAGCACATGGCCAAAAATTCCACTTCGATTTAAAAAAGATTAGAAAGTGTGAGAAGAAGGGTTGGGGCATTTACGTTACGTAGCCTTACTCTATCCGTTTTTTTGTTTGTCAAGAAAAGTGGGAAGAAACTTCTTCCCGTTTTGAAGCATTTTGCGCACGCACCCACACCCACCAACACGCACACACACCACCACACACACACACACACAACACACACACACACACACTCTTGTGATACATCATTCATCTTTGTTATCTACATCTTTTCAAATGAATAGAAATGGATCGTCAGCGGGAGAGCACTGTGATAAATCGAAGGTTTTAGCAGCGAGTGAAATGAGATATTCCAGCTGCTGTTTTTCCTTACAGTTTGTCTCGTGCTATACTTGACATTGCCACAACCGCTTGCTGGGTGGCATTACCTTCAGCATGTCTCTCAGCCTCTCGAGAAAAAAATATAAGATAAAATATACACTGGCATTTTTTTTTAAAAACCTTTCCATTGAAACAAATCATGTGCACATGAGTTTGCTCTGGTATGGAAATGCCACACACACACACACACACACACACACACACACACACACACCACACACACCACACACACACGCACGAGAAACAAAAATAAAGAACCAGACATGCTCTAAACAAAATTCATGCGTGCACGCACACAATAACCACACCAGGTTATCTCCAAATACTTGCTGACTGGGTTCGTGCCAAGAACAGCATAGTGGGATGGGGGGGGTGTGAAAAGGTTTGGATGGAGTGGCATTGCAGGGAAGTGTGTGTGTGTGTGGTGGTGTGTGGTTGTGTGTGTGTGTGTGTGGGTCGGGGGGGGGGGTGGGGGGGGGGGGGGGGGGGGTGACGGTGATGTGTGTGTGTGTATTGTCAAACATTGGTTTGCACATCTCATCCATTTCCAAACTCATGGGAACGTCCCCTCATGGGAGACCGTTTCTTTGCTGTGATGTTCCTGAGCTGGACATGAGAGAGAGAAATGAGTGTGGTTTGGGTGAAGCTCACGGCAGATTTTGCATAGCGTCTGCCAAGGTCTGTGATGTTGGTCACGTTAGTGTGCATGGTCCAGTCAGAATGTGCAACATTCTTCGGTGGAAAACATGACGCTAATCAGTTCCTTATATTTCTGTGAACAAAAATTCATATTTGCAACATGAGTGCATACGCACACACAATGGAGATACATATACATTAAGCCCCTCTTGCCTCTACTTCTTGTATCTGTCTCTGTGTTACACTCGGGACAACACACACCACACACACACACACACACACACCCACCCACACAAACACACACACGTCACTCACCCACACACACACAAACCACACACCGACACCACACACCACGCACGCACCGCACGCGCACACACACCACACACACCCACAAACACACACACACACACACCCACACATCACACACACACACACACACACACACCCACATGCGCACGCCACACTCACACACCGAACACAACCCGACACACACACACCACACACACACACACACAGACCCACACAAAGGACACACACAAACACACCGACCACACACACACACACACTCACACACACACACACGGCACCACCACACACGGCTCACACACCCACACACAACCAACACACACACACACACACACAACACACACACACACCACACACACACACACACCACACCAACACCAGTGGCCATCTTGTGATACATCGTTCATCTTTGTTCTTCTACATTTCAAATGAATAGAAATGGATCGTCAGGGGAGAGGCACTGTGTTAAAAAAATTCAAGTTTTTAGCAGGCGAGTGAAATTGAGATATTCCCGCTTCCTGTTTTCCTGGGTACAGTTTTGTCTTCGTGCTATAAATTGGACATTGCCACACACCGCTTGCTGGGGTGCATTACTTCATCATGTGCCTCACGCTCGAAGAAAACAACAACAACAAAATCATTCACTGGCATTTCCAAAAACATTTCCGGTGAATCCCAAGCATATTGCACATGATTTGATTTGTATACAAAGGGATCGCACACCAAACGCACACGCAGCTAAATAAAAGCACACACACACAAACACACCACCACACACACACACACCGACAAACGCAACACTGATAAAAAGATTCGCTGAGTGGA
>JADBJO010031918.1:10000-16248 GCA_016801955.1 Conus betulinus | reverse complement strand
AGCTTGGGATGGTCATTATTGACCAAAATGTTCGTTTATAAGGTATGCAATTGTATGTATTGACCAAATAGTTAAATAAGGTTGTTGCACTTGTCATTTATTGAACCATGTATTGTTAGGTAGATAAGGTTGCTGCACTTGTTGTATTTATTGACCATGTAATAGGTAGATAATGGTTGTGCACTTGTCATTTATTGACCAACATCGTTAGGTAGATAGGGTTGCTTATCGCCCAGCTAAGTGTATTTTACTCTCAAATTTGGTGACAAGACTTAAAAGCAATACCCTGCCATTTATACAGACACAAAACCTACCCACTGCCCTCGCAATAGGACGTACATACACAAGCGCATACTTATGTATGATGTAGGGCTGTTCAAACCTGACAAATGGTGCTATGTAGGTGTTTTGTTTTGAAATGTATAAGACGAAGGTGGTAGAGTGCGGTAGGTATAGGACATTACATTTTGAATAGCTTTACCTATTGTACCAGTGCTGTCGTGTGCTCCGAAACGTCTTTCCACCTCCACCCCCGTCATAGAATCGTTCAAATTTTAACCTAATGAAATATTGACTGCTGTGTATTTTACAGGAGAGGCGTGAGGAAAAACTCTGTGTATTCAAGACATTTGCGGGACATAGGCGTGACCTGTTCCCGTGGAAGACATCGGCCTTTCTCTTGGCCTATTCCCCACTTGTCCAGAACTCTGACCGCCCCTGGCTCGTGATGTCAACCAAATGCAGAGGTAACCGACATGCTCAGTATCCTGTCACTGTGCCGCACAATAGTGCAGGTTTCTTTTGAAAGGTTATCTAATTAAGATTATCTGTAGGTTCACATCTGTTTAAGATTCTTTTTAGTGTTTTTTGGTTTTCTTTTTTGTCACTTAACTGCTTTTTATATAATACAAAACTGTATTTAGATAGTGGTCATTGTTGCATGATCCGTACATCAAGTTTATGACTTGACAGTTTATGTTGAAATGTTTCGTATATGATACAAAAGCGGGTAAAAAAAAAGACACAATGTTATTTCAGACGTGCTTTCAGCACGATGGAGATCCTTGAACTGTTTACTTACGCTGTGCTTCAGTTCTAGAGTTTTTTTCAGATTACGTCAGCAACCTAGAAAGTGGAGATGCCTGTTTCAACCAAACAGACCCAGCACAGATGAGCTGTCTCCAGTATCTGGGACCGTTCTATCAGAGTGGCCCCATTTCTGTGGAGCAGTCGTGCAAGTGAGTACCAATGCATGGTTTTCATCTGTGACTCTGATCAATGTTTGGTGTTATTCGACACACAGATATAGTTCTTTTGTTGGCACAGTGTCTGTCATTGGTTTTGGTCCCTGTTAGTCTGGTTGTAGAAAATGCTAATTTGTGAAAGCAAGTCCGTTTCACCCGAGCTCAGCTGGACTCACAGATTATCATTTTTGTTTTGAATTGTTTCAGTGCCCTTTCAACAGTTATTGGCTGTTTGAACAAAACAAACATGTGCAGTAAGGAAGACACCAGTCAATCCGTGATTGGCCTCTACTCCTTGTTGTACACTTACAAGATGGATCTTAACGTCGAGTTGGATGATAAAGTCAACTATGACAACGTGGCTCTGATGTTCTCCTGTCTCCCAGGTCAGATAATGGATGATGTGTAGTTAAGCTATAGAACTGTGTATGTGTGTGTGTGTGTGTGTGTGTGTGTGTGTGTGTGTGTGTGTGTGTGTGTGTGTGTGTGTGTGTGTTTTGCGCACGCACGCGTATGTGTGTGTGTGTGTGTGTGTGTGTGTGGTGTGTGTGTGTGTGTGTGTGTGTGTGTGTGTGTGTGTGTGAATCGATGAATAGTAGTAAATGGAAATCTAAACCGAATTACCTTCTTTTTTCACTCCTTTTAAAAACGCTGACTTAATGATCACACAGTCCTTACAGATGATTATGCTCAACAGACACGTCTTCTGTTTTCTAAGATATTGGCGGTGCTGGTCTGTGTGAGGTTTGGAACGAGCACATATGAACACTTATTAGTCATGCTCTCTCTTTCGTGTATCATGTGTGAAAGACACAGATGCAAAGCCTTACTGAAGAGTTTTGTGCCACATGAACTCCACACTCGTGATCACAAATCGCTGAAGCGCCTCTGGCGTATGTTGAGCTATTCTGTGAAAGGAGTGGTTGTTATAGATGGCCAAAATAAATAATATGGAAAGTATGTTACTGAGAAGCTCAGAAGATGAGACCCAAAAGAAAAAAACAAGTGTAAGAAACTATAGCAGAATAGAAAACGACTTAAGCAGCATAGTGATGTGTATGTACCCATGGTGCGTTTCAGACGAGGAGTGTCCCTCTGACTGGCTGACTATCTGGTCTATGACTGGTGAACAGTGTTCGCCATCCATTGAGGCCCTCGCCACCAGCAATGATACAAAGGACATGTGCTTGTGAGTCCAGTGCTCCCGGTGCGGGATCTAATTGGTGGATAGCATTGATGGATAATACAATTATGCAAAGATACGAAACGTCTGCATGGAATGTATTGTAATATCTATTTCGAGAATCAGGCCTTATCATTTCTTCTCAGCAACAAAAACTAATTCAACTGAAAAAATGATATGGACAACGCCAAACTAATTAAACTGTAAAAAAAATGACATAGACAATGCCACAAAAAATCTTTTCGTTTCAAATAAATTGTATTTAAATAAACGATTTACGAAAAAAAATAACACGGGGAAGGAACTTGAACATTCGTGAATCGGAACTACTTTTAAAACCATTGAAATTTTCGAAACTGTTCAGAATCTTCACTGAATATGCTTCACTAAAAACTAGATGTGTTTAACGTCAAAATCTTCAAATAAACAAAGTCAGATTGATGTTTCTCTAGATGATAATTATGTTTAATGGAAATTGATTGATATGTCTAGATGATAATTATGCTTAATAATAATTAGCTGTGCCTGGCCTCAGTAGATATGAGACTAAAGGGATTTATTATCGGTTTCAGTCACTACGTGAACACGTTGAAGTGCGTGGTGTACAACCTCAAAGTCCAGCGCTATGACTGCAGTGTACAGCAGCTGCAGCAGATGTCGGTGGATAATTCGCGGTTTCCATTTTATCAACTGGACATTCATGACAACTTCACTCTTTGCACAGACTTAGGTAAGATCGACGTACTGAAACTTTCGGTCGTCTTATTTCATACTTATATGCGAGCATGCGACCGTGCATGCTCCCTCTGTCTGTCTGTATGTCTGTCTGTATGTCTGTCTGTCTGTCTGTCTGTCTGCCTGCCTGCCTGCCTGTCTGTCTGTCTGTCTGTCTATCTGTCTGTCTGTCTTTCTCTTTCTCTCTCGCTCTCTCTCACACACACACACGAGCGCGCACTCACACACACACACACATACACCCACATTCTCAGACACTGCACAAAATTATTTCATACGCAGTAGTCGGTGGTTTTCAGTTTTTCAGGCCAACAGAAGTTTCTTGCAAAATGGGGATTGGACTTAATCTTGTTACACAAGGGGGGACCGGACTTAATTTTGTACACAAGGAGGACTGGACTTAATGTTGTTACACAAGGGGGGACTGGACATAATGTTGTTACACAAGGGGGACTGGACTTAATGTTGAATGGTAAAGGTGATAAGTGCTCCATGACATTTGATGATTCCCAACAAATCATTGAATGGTAATGATGACCAGTGCTCCATGACATTTTGATGATTCCCAACAAATCATTGAATGGTAAAGGTGATCAGTGCTCCATGACATTTTGATGATTCCCAACAAATCATTGAATGGTAAAGGTGATCAGTGCTCCATGACATTGTGATGATTCCCAACAAATCATTGAATGGTAAAGGTGATCAGTGCTCCATGAAATGAACATTGAAGTCAGATTGCAGTGCAGACTGACAGTGGTCTTAAGCGAGTCACGTGACAACAATCACAACGGCATGAACAGAAACAGCTGTTCTTAGGTTACAATACAGACGTGTGTTGGTCTTAAACACAGTAGTAGTAGTAGTGGTTGTTTTGATGATGATAGATTTTAAAAAATGTTTTCAGGGTTGGCCTTTTTGATAGTTTTAAAACATACTTTTTCAGAGAGTGGTGGTAAAATCTATTTTCGAGGGTACGATTTAGACTTTTCAAGGGCTTTAAACAGATAATTTAAAACCTACCTGTTCAGAGTGGTGGTGAAATCTCTTTTCCAAGGTACGTTTTAAAATCTACCTGTTGAGAGTGGTGGTGAAATGTATTTTCCAGGCTACGATTTAGACTTTTCAAGGGCCTTAAAACAGCAGCAGTCTGTGTGAGATGCCGGAGCCTGATGTACATCGTGAACTATAGAATGGACGACGACAGGGACATGGATAGAACATCCCCTCCCCCAGAAAGGACAGAGACCACAACATCCCCAACGGGACAGCTGGCCACCACCGCAGATCTCCAGTCTGAGGAGAGACGTTCAGATAGATTGCCTCTCCCGTCAACCCTTGCACGTAAGTGTGGGTGTCACTGTAACAAATTATTCCCGAACATCATGGGTGTGTGTATGGATGATACTGAGAGCTCATAACGTTGAACTCGTACGTGGCGAAAAAGAAGGTATGTTCGTGTGACAATAGACTGCCTTTATGTTCATGTTATTCATGGACTGGTGGAAGTGAGGATAGAAAGAGAGAGAGAGAGAGAGAGAGAGAGAGAGAGAGAGAGAGAGAGAGAGTGTATGGTTTGTTTATAGCCCAGCCGACCGCGAAGGGTCATATAAGGGCTGTCACCTCGTTGAAGTTAACTGTCAATAGATTGGTGTAACCATATGCTTCCATAAATAGATGTCTACTGTACACTGTAATATAAAGATCTCTGCCATAAGAAGTTCAACGTGTGCATTTATGTACAGCAGGTTGATAAGACAATGTATTATTGTACCTAAAGATGACCTTGCAGAGTCTGCTTTTGGCACTGCTATGAATACAGTGACATTGTTGAGGTGTGTGGTATGTCAGTGCATATGGCACTGCTATGAATACAGTGACATTGTTGAGGTGTGTGGTATGTCAGTGCATATGGCACTGTTGTGAATACAGTGACATTGTTTAGGTGTGTGGTATATCAGTGCATATGGCACTGCTGTGAATACAGTGACATTGTTGAGGTGTGTGGTATTTCAGTGCATACGGCACTGCTGTGAATACAGTGACACTGTTGAGGTGTGTGGTATTTCAGTGCATACGGCACTGCTATGAATACAGTGACATTGTTGAGGTGTGTGGTATTTCAGTGTTGCTTTACGGGCCGCACATCGCGTGACGTCAGTACTGCAGTCTCTAGGACTTCCGTGTAACCTCACCGTTGTGTCAGGCGTCCTGGGTCAGCAAGACTTCTCCAGGCAGCCTGAACTGAACAAGGCTGTCCAACAGTGCACAGGTATGTGACTTCTCCAGGAAGCCTGAACTGAGCAAGGCTGTCCAACAGTGCACAGGTATGTGACTTCTCCAAGCAGCCTGAACTGAACAAAGCTGTCCAACAGTGCACAGGTATGTGACTTCTCCAGGCAGCCTGAACTGAACAAGGCTGTCCAACAGTGCACAGGTATGTCATTTCTCCAGGCAGCCTGAACTGAACAAAGTTGTCCAACAGTGCACAGGTATGTGACTTCTCCAGGAAGCCTGAACTGAACAAAGCTGCCCAACAGTGCACAGGTATGTGACTTCTCCAGGCAGCCTGAACTGAACAAAGCTGTCCAACAGTGCACAGGTATGTGACTTTTCCAGGCAGTCTGAACTGAACAAGGTTGTCCAACAGTGCACAGGTGTGTGTGTGTGTGTGTGTGTGTGTGTGTGTGTGGGTGTGTGTGTGTGTGTGTGTGTGTGTGCTGTTGTCCATTTTGTGCACAGATTTATCCAGTTCATTTATCAATTTCTATCCTTTTACAATAAGCTAAATACATGATCTTCGCATGCATGATTATGACTACTTAGAACATTTTTTGCAAACCTTAGAAAAACATTATTTAACAATCATTGCATGTAGCGTATAATCAAACATACCAATGTAGCAAATATATTGATTTCTTGCAGAATGGATTCAAATGAAGTTATTTGTTTTGGTCACTTGTATATAAATGATCAAACATTGCAGTTGTGTAGCAGTTGTCACAAATAATAAACAGTCCTTGGCAGTGGAGGCTACTAAGGCCAACAGTAAGTAAATGGAGATGTTCACATTTTTGACATCTTTC
>JADBJO010031918.1:0-2500 GCA_016801955.1 Conus betulinus | reverse complement strand
CTCTCTCTCTCTCTCTCTTTCTTTCTCTCTCTCTCAGTCTATGTCTCTCTCTCTCTCCTCGGTCTCTTCTCTCTCACACACACACACACACACACACACACCACACACACACACAGATACATACAAAACCACACCGACACCACCACCAGACACATTGATATGATGTATCAATTATGTTTTAGTGAAGCAGCAGTCAGTTGCATATAATTCCAGTGCTTTGCATTTAAAGAATTGATTTTCAAAAATATTTTCCTGGAAACTAGCAATAATCCACTCTTGCGATGCCCTGGTTAAAATATTGTACGAGGGTTATACTTTCGAATGGAATCCTTTTTTATAATCATAACTTGTTTTGGGGCTTGGGCACTTGGTTTGTCCAAAGGAAAGTCATTAGTTGCAGGGTCTAACCTCCATGATGGTTTCTTTGGACATTTCCTTGGCTCTTGCTTCCTGTCAACCAGTGGTTTCAGCTTTCATTGTCTATTCGGTCTCATAACTGAAACCGTCTGTCTTTGTACCCTCTGAATAAATGATGGTCACCAGTATGATTGTATGTGCGATTGTTTCTGTAGGAGAGATATGTACCTTCTGAATAAATGATGGCCACAGTAGAATAATTGTATGCGATTTGTTCTGTAGGAGAGATATGTACCATCTGAATAAATGATGGCCAAAGTACGATTGTATGTGATTTGTTCTGTAGGAGGGGGCTGTACCTTCTGAATAAATGATGGCCACAGTATAATTGTATGCGATTTGTTCTGTAGGAGGGGTTTGTGTGGAGAAAAACCATGGTGCATTCGGGACAGCTTGCAGGACATAGGCGTGACCTGTTCCGTGGAGGACATCGGCCTTTCTCTGGCCTATTCCCCACTGTGTCCCAAACTCTGACACGCCCCTGGCTCGTGATGTCAAACACAGTGCAGAGGTAACCGACATGCTCAGTCTGTCATTGTGCCGCACAGAATGGTACAGGTTTTCTTTGAAAAGGTTATCTAATTAAGATCATCTGTAGCTTCACATCTGTTAAAGATTTTTTGGTGTTTTTTTTTTTCTTCATTGTCACTAACTGCTTTTTTGTATGATAAAACCTGCATCTGAATAACAATCGTTGTTTGCATGATTCTTACAGCAAGTTTATGACTTGACAGTTATGTTGAAATGTTTGTATATGATACACAAAAGCGCGGTACCAACAAAAACCAGAATATTATTTCAGACGTGGAATGAACCTTTCGGCAACGATGGAGATCCTTGAAACTGTTTACTTACGCTGTACCTCAGTTCTAGAGTTGTTACGTTTTTCCCAGATTACGTCAAACAATCTAGAAAGTTGGAGAGATGCCTGTTCAACCAAACAGACCCAGCACAGATGAGCTGTTTCCAGTATCTGGGACCGTTCTATCAGAGTGGCCCCATTTCTGTGGAGCAGTCGTGGCAAGTGAGTACCAAAGGCATAGTTTTCATCTGTGACTCTGATCAATGTTTGGTGTTATTTGCCACAAATATTTCTTTTTGACACGATTGTCCTATCATTGGTTTTGGTTTCTGTTAGTCTGATTGTAGACAGTGCTGATTTGTGAAAGCAAAGTCCGCTTCACCCGAGTTCAGCTGGACTCACAGATTATCTTTTTTTTGTTTTTGAATTGGTTTTTCCAGTGCCCTTTCAACAGTTATCGGCTGTTTTGAACAAGGAAGACAAACATGTGCCAGTATGGAAGACACCAGTCAATCAGTGATTGGCCGCTACTCCTTGTTGTACACTTACAAGATGGATCTTAACATCGAGTGGATGAAAAAGGTCAACTATGACAACTCGTGGCTCAGGATGTTCTCCGGTTCTCCCAGGGGTCAGATAATGGATGATGGGTAGCTAGCTATGAATTGTACATGGTATGACGTGCGTTGCTTGTGCTTGCGCGTTGAGTCTGTTTGTGCGTGTGTGTGTGCGTGCGTATGTGCGGTAGCACGAGTGTGTGTGTGTGTGAGTTGTTTTTCGTGGTGCGTGCGTGTGTTGTGTGCCCCTCCAGAGGACCAGCTGTCCGTCGCCCCCCACCCACCTTCATCGTTCCCTTCATGAGATCTTTAATGACGGTATGAGTGTGACCACAGGTTTTTTGTTGTTGTGTTTTGAGTGGTTGTGGTGTGTTTTGTTTGTTTTTTTTTTGTTTGTTTTTTTAGCTTATTGCTTTCAAAGCATGAACAGCGAATTAAACTTCGAGTCTCCGGGAAACAAATGATCGGTGTGGCGTTGCTGTTGTGCTGTGGATGTGTGTGTGTGTGTGCTGCGGTCAACACTCCCCCACCCGGTGAAGTGTCGCCGTTGTGACATCACCCGTGACTGATGTCAACCGGCCCAACAACTCTCGAACCCCTGCCCTACCTTATCTTTCACTCCCCTACAAAACGCTGACCACGTCCTTACACCGCCCCCGTAGGCAAGCCCACCATGCTCACACACTCCCACCGATTTATACTGTTTCCTTCTCTGTGTACTGTT
>JADBJO010031917.1:15000-16250 GCA_016801955.1 Conus betulinus | reverse complement strand
TAAAGAAATAATGAAAAACAATAACGATGACAATATAATAATGACGACAATAACAACAAAACAACAACTATAATACTAGTAATATAAAGAATTGAACAGATAATCAAACAAAATATAATAAATATTTAAATGGTTGTGATTGTAATCATCCAGTGAGGAAAATAATAATAGTGATAACAATGATGTAGAAAATGGAAAAGACAGTGAAAAAACAAAAACAAAAAAAAAACTTGTTGATGTCGAAACATTTTTCGGGAAACTACCTCGGATGGCTGTGCATGTAAATAATTTGTACTCAAGCCCCAGCCACCAAATAGCTTGGACATTTTCTCCATCTGTACCAAAATCAAAAAATTCTCTACCAACTGCCCTTCGATAAATCCAGTAATGACCAACTGTGCATTCATATTTGCAGAAAGGACATGTACCCAGAATAAAATCCAGACCTCTTATGGAAACATCAGAAAGCTCTTGAGTCCGTGAGACAATGACAAGATATTGCCATTAAACCAGAAAACAAGAGCGGCACAGTTCTGATCTGGGACAAAAACAGCTGTCCGTACACGAAGTACACACACACACACACACACACACACACACACACACACACACACACACACACACACACGCGCGCGCACGCACACGCACGCACGCACACACCCACGCACGGACACACACACACACACACACACACACACACACACACACACACACACACACACACACTCACACAGTGTTGCATGCTTCATCACTACGATAAATACCTTCGCAAGTCAGTTCTACACTTTTTAATGCTATTATTAATCGTTCAACCATTACTACTACAACTACTATTTCGACAACTACTACTCCTCTGTTACGACAGATACTATAACTTCTACCGCTATTGTTGCTGCTGCTACGACTTCCACTACTTCTACTCCTATTACTACTACTATGATGATGATGATTTGTTGACTGGTGCGATCATAACTATCTTGATCTGAATGTAACAAAAACGAAAGAAATGTTGATTGATTTTAGAAAGAATCCAAAAGCTGTACCACCACTTTTTATCAAAGGTGCTGAAGTAGAACGTGTTGAATCATACAAATATTTAGGAACTTTTATAGATAATAAGCTGAATTTTAAATCCCATGTTGAGTATGTCCACAAAAAATGTCAAACCAGATTATATTGTCTTTGCAAGCTGCGATCATTTCGTGTGAATACTGACATTCTTCGGACATTTTATTCATGCTTCTTGGAAT
>JADBJO010031917.1:2500-5000 GCA_016801955.1 Conus betulinus | reverse complement strand
CCATGTGTTTCAAACCCTGCAACTAACTGTCATGGCAGAACTAAAGCACTTCAGGAAAACCTGCTGCTTTAAACTGTTCTTTTTCATTCTTCCAAAATAGGAATTGGCGTGTTTATACACCCAGAGGCTGGAACTGTTCTGTGAAGCATTACACCAGCTTCCAACACCACCTGGCCTGCAACCTAAAGACGGAGTGTAAAGATGGACGAGATGAAATGGGTGACTGTCCCTACAGCAGTCCTCAGTGTGATGGACTGCTTGCACTTTGCAACAACTGCTACAAACTTGTCCACAGTCTGACAGGGTTTGTCAGTAACAGCACAGATCTGAACGAATGGGCTGATGAGTATTGTGCTTTAAAGCAAAAAACAACAAGGTGCTCCAGTGTGTCTTTCTACATGGCTAGTAATGTTCAGAAACAAACAAAATTACACAGTGGCTGGTTTGACCAACTTTTGGTTGGTTTGCACACAAGAGATAACTCCTTGCCAGAGATGTACAATTATGCTGTGGTAAACAATAAAAGGACAGTCATTCATCATTTCTGGAGTCATAGTGCTCGTAGAGCGACAAGAGCGAAGATGTGTTTCTTCACTCTTGTAGAATCTCTGAACAACGGAATACAATTAGAGGCTGTCTTTTGTGTAACCAAACGTGCTTCCCATTTTAAGTTTGGGACAGTATGTGAACTCACACGTAATAAAACAGCAACAAGATATCCTGATTTAAAGATCGAATTATTAAACAACATTTCAGTCTCACTATCAGTGGTATATCAATACATGACGAAATGCCCTGATGGCCACGTGACACACACGTTTCTTCCATGTGTTTCTGACCAATACCAAATTTGTGGTCAGAAGACAACCTCTGCTTGTGCTGTTTCAAACATATCATCACATATAGGCACATTTGATTCATCTGATTACCGTGTCACTTCTTTTGCCACGTTCATATGTAGTGATGACTCCACACTGATTTCATTCACCTTAGTATGCGATTTCCTAACTGACTGCCCTGATGAGATTGATGAATCCTTTTGTAAACATCCGCCTTGCTCCAGGACATTTACATGTAACAATGGCGAGTGCCTGCTTTTTGAAAAATTGTGTGATAACATGTTCCATTGCCGTGATAAGTCAGACGAAGCAAACTGCCCGCGCATCAGGGACATCAGTTGGTCTTCTGACAAGACAACTTGTCCATCTCCAGCTCTTGTGGAGTTTTAATGGAACTGCACAGTTCCATTCCACCCCAATGAAGGCCAATGAGTCTTGTCCTGGCAGCCACTATCGTTGTCCCTGGTAACTTCAATGATTGTCTGCCTGTATATACACGTGTAATGGGCCATATGACTGTATTGATCACCACGATGAAGAGGGATGTGAAGAAATGAAATGTCCAGGCCATTTTCGATGCCGACTTTCAACAGTATGTTTACACAGTGACCATGTGTGTGATGGCTGGCCTCATTGCCCGATGAACGACGACGATGATTGGCATGCAACACAACATGTTCTACAGCTTGTCTCTGTCAAGGCCACACCTTTCTGTGTCCTAAGCCTTTCTCTGCAGCTCTCTTTCCTCATCTTCGCGCTACTTGGATGCCTCAGGGTCAGGTCTGACACTGCATGCATGTGTGAGTAATAATAACACTCTCCTGGTTAGTT
This sequence comes from Conus betulinus, assembly GCA_016801955.1. Lineage (NCBI taxonomy): Eukaryota > Metazoa > Mollusca > Gastropoda > Neogastropoda > Conidae > Conus > Conus betulinus. The sequence continues at coordinate 3,330 of JADBJO010031917.1, read as the reverse complement.
TAATCCTTGTACATTGTTCATTGACGTTCTTGCCCAAAATCCCATTGGTAAATGTTAGGTTTCTTGATCTCAGTGGAAACCTACTCCAGTATGTAAACTTGACATCTGTTTGGTGTTTAGAAAATTTGTGTACACACTCTCCCTGTCTAACAATCCCCTGTCCTCTCTCTACACTGACCTCTCCTTGGTTGACCAGCATAGTACCTTCACTGTGTTACATTTGGCCCACACCACACTAACTGTATTGGACACTAAGGTCCTGTCACCTTTTCCCCGCTTACAGAAACTGAATTTGACATTTACTGCTATTCATACAATTAGTCCAATGGGGTTTAGGTTCACACCACAGTTAAAAGAACTCTACATGGATGGCAGTCCAGTTCAAATATTTCCACCTGATTTATTTAAAGGACTTTCCAATTTTCGCTTTATATCCACTGAGAACTACAGATTTTGCTGCAAAGAAATACTTCCCACATAACTTCGATACCTTAGTGTGCCTCGCCACAGCAGATGAAATTTCTTCATGTAGAGATCTGTTACAGTCATGGGCGTACCGAGCGTTCCTGTGGCTGATTTCATTTCTGCCTTTGACTGGTAACGTTTTCTGTGGCTGTGCACGTTTCTGTTTGAAGAGCATGACGTCTTCAGGCGGTTACAGTGTGTTTGTCACCAACCTCACCATGGCTGACTTTTTGATGGGTGTCTACATTGCTTTTATTGGGGTGGCTGATGAACGGTTCCGTGGGCAATATCTTCACAACGATCATATGTGGAAAAACAGTGCAGTCTGTAAGGCGGCTGGTGTTTTGTCTTTATTATCTAGTGAG
>JADBJO010031916.1:5000-16253 GCA_016801955.1 Conus betulinus | reverse complement strand
TGTCAAAAATGGTGTTAGTTGGTTTTTTTTTTTGATTGGTATGGTTTCTGTTCACATATGTGGTTGACTACACTAGTGATTTGATTTTCGTGTCATACTTATTTATGTACTGCTATCTTATTTCTCTCATTGTTTTCCTTCTTTCATTTTTTTTATTTCTTTTATTTTCTTTGTTCTTTTCTTTCGTGTCTGTATTTTTTCTCATTCTTATTTCTTGTTTCTTTCTTTCTTTTATCGCTTCTTTCGTTGTTTCAATCTTTTCATAATGCTAGTTGTAATATTTTATTTGAATCTTCAGTATACTTATTCTGCTTCGTAAGCTTCTTTTCTTCTTCTCTTCTCTACGTCTCGTCCTGCTTCTCTCCTTCTTCTTTTTATCTTTTCTGTTATATATCTTTTCAGCTAGCCTCTCTCTCATCTTTATCTATCTATCTTTCTATCTATTATTATCTGTCTATCTACTTCTTTCTTTCTTTCTTCTTTCTTCCTTCTTCTCTTTTTTTTTTCTGTATTCCCTCATGTCTTTCCCCCTTCTTCTTCCAAAAACAGATGCTTTCTCATGCCGAATGCTTGCATGATGCTCTGCCGTTCTGGAAAAGTGCCAGAGACGTCAGGCGGATGAATGGAGAGAGGGTATGCATGCATGGATCCCTATGGCAACCGGAATTCATTGCATGCATTGATCTACTTCATCTCTAATTCTCTCGGGGATGGCGACGTGGGGAGAGGGAGAGGAAGGGACAAATATCCAAGGGGAAGGGAGAGGTAGTGTGGGTGTGTGTGGGTGTGTGTGTGTGTGTGTGTGTGGTGTGTGTGTGTGGTGTGTGTGTGAGCGTGCGTGTCTGAGTCGCGTGCGGGCAGTGCTGTGGGGGGGGGGGCGGGCGTGCGTGCGTGCTTGCGTGTGGTGGGGTGTGTGTGGGGGGTGTGTGTGTGCGTGAGTTGTTGAGTGCGTGCGTGCGTTGTTCGTGCGTGCGTGCGTGCGTGCCGTGCGTGTGCTGTGTTGTGTGTGTGTGTGTGTGTGTGTGAGAGAGAAGAGAGAGAGAGGGAAAGAGAAAGAGAGGAAGAGAGTGTGTGTATGTGTGTGTGTGTGTTTGTGCTTGTTGTTGTGGTTATGTGGTGTGCGCGTGTGTGTGTGTGTATGTGTGTGTGTGTGTGTGTGTGTGTGTGTGTGTGTTTCTGTCAGTAACAATTAAAACAAAAGAAAAACAGCATCGGAAATGATTGACACTTGACTGTACACCAGGGAACAAACCCCTATTTTTTGGCGCGGATCTGTAGCAAATGACACGATCCAGGATCTGTCTAAAAACTTGCCAGAGGTTTAAGCTATCCCAAAGGGCCGTCTCAGTTACCTTCTATGCATTGTAAACGTTAGTCTCTGTCAGATCTCGATTGCTGGTGCTTTGTTGTTGTTGTGTGTTATCTTGTTGTTGTTGTTGGCTGTGTTGTTTGTGTATGTTTTGGTATAGTTCGTTGGCTGTCCAGTCTTTACTAGCAGTCTCTGTCTCTGTCTCTGTCTCTCTCTCTCTATTTCTGTTCTACTCTTCCTCTCTTTATCTCTCGCTCTCTATCTCTCTCCTCTCTCTCTGCTGTATAGCCCCATCTTACGTGCCTAAACATATTTAAGCACAGCAATACACGTTCATCGTCAGTTGATTGCGTTAGGACGGTTTGCCTCTCGATGACTCTCAGAGCGAAGACTACCAAGCACATACGCCCGTGGCGTCCATTAAGCGCATCCTACGGATATCAGCCCGCCCTCCCTCCCTATGCGAAAGCTTGGACACACATTAGAAGCATTACGGAAAGGGAAAAGAGTGAGGAAGGGACAGAATGAAAACGGGGGAAGATAGGCGCGTTGGAGCGGTAGGGGTGAAGTAGATGGGGATGCGAGCAGGCGCGAAGGAGGAGGAATACAAAATGGGTAACCAAGCCAAAGCATTGTGAAATTCTACTCTGAAAGAATAGCGGCTGTGCTGCCAAAACACTGACACAGACATGATCAGTATAACCTCATCATCATCATCATCATCAGTCAGAACAACAGCTTTTGATCATCAATAACTGGTACATGTCAACAGCAGCACAGCAATCACGCGTGCATGCGTGGCGAGCGCGCGCTAGCGCGCGTTTGGACGCACACACACACACACACACACACAACACACACACAACCCACATACGCACCACGCACGCCACGCAACACACACCACAATTCACGCACAGCACACACGTATACAAACACGCGCGAGACATACCAAGCACGCATGCACGTATGCGCGCGCAAACACACACCACACCACACACGCACGCACCACGCACACACGCACGACGCACGCACGCACGCAACGCACACACACACCACACACACACACACACACACACACACATACCACACACACACACACACACACACACCACACAACACACACAACACACAAAAACCTGAACGTGGCGCCGTACCACACCATTACTGCAGAAACGGATTTAAAGCATGGAGAGCACAAGATCAGACAACTTTACTCAGAATTTTTTTTTTTACACTCTCAAACTTGTGCATTAGCAGATCACCCCAAGAGAAAAAACAAAGGAAAAAAAAAAAAAAAACATCGTAAAAAAACAAAAAAAAAAACAAGTCTACCTAAGTGTGGTTTGGAAGAAAGCAATCTCTGAGCAGAAGTCTTTGTTTGTATCTCTCTCTCTCTCTCTCTCTACTCTCTCGCTCTCTCTCTCTCTCTGTCTCACTCACTCTCTCTCTCCTCTCTCTCTCTTCTCTCTCTCTCTCTCTCTTCTCTCTCTCACCAACAGAATCCCCAAACTTCTTTACCTCTTTCCTGCCATACGGTGTCGCCCCATTACATTCGTACCACCACCTCATCCCGTTTATTGGTCACAGAGTTTATGTGTAGAATGTTTCTTCCACACCCCCACCCCGTTCTCTCTCTACTCTATCTCTCTCTCTGCTCTCTCTCTCTCTCTCTCTCTCAGGGCGCACCCCCCTCCCACACACACAACACACACACTCACATAACACGACCATAAACACACGTGCACAGGCAGGCGCGCGCGCGCTTGCACGCCCGCACACACACACACCAACACCACACACACACACACACACACATCAACACACCAACACACACGGTGCGCGAGCGTGCGTGCGCACGCAAGCGGCACACCACACACCACACAAACACCACAAACACAACACCACACACAACGTTAACTTTTTTCTTCTCAGTTCCATTAAACGCAATGTGACAATGCCTACAGCACAAACATGTCTGGCCACACAAGAGAAAGGAGTAGAAGAGGGGGGGTATGCATAGGGCCGCGTGAGTGCGTGATGATTGAGCGCGAGTGCGCGCTTAGTGTCAGGCAAGAGTGGTTAGTGGGGCAGATTCAGCCCAAGAGAAATTTGGTCCTCAGGAAGGGATGTAACTCTTCAGAACAACGGATTCCGTCATACTACCCTGAGAACATTGTTTTGTTAGAAGTGGAAACAATTTGTGGCAGGGGCCTTTAAGGGTTTTGGGTGGAAAAAGGGGGGCCGCGAAAATGTTAAATGTGGGTGGTAATGTATGCAAGTTGGCGCGTATTTGTATAGTTACCGCGTTGGAACTCTAAAATACACTTGATCTTTGTCGTTTGTGATTGACGATGTGGTTTTGTTGTCGTTTGTGGTTGGTGTTGTGGTTATTGGAGAGTTTGAATGTAAATTTGTATGGCACAACTGTCATTATAGGGGGTTATGGTCCATGTCATAAAAGCCTCTATCTCTCTCTCTCTCTCTTTCTCACACACACACACACACACACACACACACACAACACAACACACACACATACACACAAACACAAACACTTTCTGTCATTTCGAAATGACTTGAGCTCATTTAGGACAAACCTGATATGTGTGTGTGGGGTGATGTGGTCTGTGTGTAGTGTGGGTGTGTGTGTTTCGCGCGCGCGCGCGCTGCTTGTCTTAGCGCGCGAACGTGCGTGTTGTATGTGAGTGTATGCGTGCGTATGACGCGCGAGAGTTGGTATTATACGTGTTTGTTTGTTTGCTGCTTGTTTGTTTGTGCGTACGTGCTTGCATGTACGTGCGAGCGGGATTGCGCGTGCGTGCGTGCGGGGGTCGCCTGACACAGATGTTAAAGTTCTCCTTTTTTTATTGTCCGCCGTGCCCTCTCTTTCAGTCCATTCACAAACTAAAGAGTTAAACACATCCAACAATTTATTAATATCGATTAATGAAACAAAAGAATAATAATTATGAAGGATTGCAATAACAGACTATAGGTTAAGTTGTAGAGTGTTTTCTGACGGATTCAGTCCTTCCCTTGTACTACAGAGTCACTTTCGATGTCTTTTAAAGTGTAGTGCTGGCTCTCTCACGGTTCAGCTGCCAGGCTCGCGTGTCACAGCAAATCACTTGCAAGGTGAAACACAACGTGTGCTGCACAGTTCTTGCAAAGCTCCGACGCTCCTCTGAGACGGCCGGAACAGGGTACGTACAAGGAGAGAGATCCGTCAGGAACAAGGAAATAAAAGATCAAAACACAAACCCCACATGAAAATTCTGTAGAAATAAAAAAGGGGCGTCACGGCGGCCTACGTCAACGCCGTGACGTCTTTTGCTGTTCCTTCTCCGCTATGTGTCTCCCGGGAGCGCGACCCTCGTAGGCTGGCACCACCGCCGCCAGCTAGTTCGATCTCCTGCTTTCTACCAGCTGATGAGGTCTGCCTGGATGTTTCTGGCGTGGACTGGACCTCACCAGGGTGATATGGTCAGGAGGGGATGACACTGACGGTGATCCTACGGATGGTAGTGGTCGAAAAACACTCCAGGGAGCTTGCGCGCCTTGTTGCCTCTTGCATGGGCTTAATGGAACTGCAACGGTTCCAGCCTTTTGCCTAGCGTCGCGCTGATCTGTGTTCATAGTGACCAATGAGAGGACAGGAGAGTCCTATCCTGCCAATCATAACCCATCGGTCACTATGACATCTCCATGATGTAATATAGCTAAATTATGAAGACACCAATAATTTAGAATAGTGTTCCAAATAAAATGTGGGTCAATGGGTTAGCCGATGAGGAGATGTGCTTGGTGTCTGACAACACCCCCCACCTTAAGTCGAAATCCCATTTTCGATAAGTTACAACAACGCACATTCACCACAAGGCTAACGTCTTCGATCCACAATACATCGATAACTGACTCATCAAAACACTCTTCTGTTTCCCCTAGTGGAACACGTCCACCTTTTCAAGTTCAAGGTTTTCGCCAAACTTAAACTCAACTTGAATGACGTGTTATCCGAAAATCGTCACTTGTGTGACATGATTTCCACTGCCCTGCACAGGGCTGTACGTAGGTCTAGCCTCGACCGCCAAGCTTCAAAAGTCGTCAGTCTGTGACGTCAAACTGCCTACCCTTCATACTCGCTCGCAGGGCTGGCCAGTTCAAAGGAATGTCGTCACTAGTGACGTCAAACATGCTTGCACTCCCCAAAGCCACTGAAACGAAGGGAATTACTATCTCCTCTTTCTTCCGTCCTCCGCACAATTCATAACCCGAAATGTGCATCAAAATTTCAATTTAAAATCACATGTACAACTCAGGAAGATGATTCCTTCAACACTAAACACTTTAACTATTTCTGCAACTGCTCAAAGCCAAAACAACATGACACAGAAGGTCCAATATTAAAATACAACTCGGAACAACTTCGACCCCTACTGTTCTCACTGCGTGTACGATGATTTAGCTCGAACAAAGTTCTGTCAGTCAGCCATCTCTTCCCAATTTCTTTTTTGTCTCTTTCGTGCTCTAGAATGTACTCGTCACAAAAATTGCAGACCTCGAAGTTTTGCTTCGCTGAAGCACGACCCGAAGATTAAATAACTGAGTCTGCACTATACCATGTGCGCAGTTTATTCACGTTCCTATCCTGGAACCAAAAACTAAACACGCTGTTTCGTGGCTCACAGCAGGCTACATGCCGCCACTGACTACTAGTACAATAACACCAGCATGGCAAGCTCTACCACATCCTTGGTACCCCTGGCTTCCATACCCTACTCCGAAACAGTACTCCTTGTGGGTCACTACTAGAGAAAGCGTCATTGACCACTATCACCAGTGGCGTAAGGCGACACAAGTCAATGAGGCAAATTTACGAGTTATTCCTGAGACTTCATAGACTGGCAGAATCAAACATTTAGATTCCATGGGACGACAACCTCAAACTTGTTGGCTTACGTCAGCACACATTCTGTTACATGGAAACATCTAGAACGCGCGACTCAGGTAATCGGCGCCAATGTTTTCTTTCCCCAGGAATGACCCTTACCCTGAAGTCGTGTCTTGGAGCTGAATAGCCCAGCGCATCAGCCTTCCATTTCTCTGTTTTATTCTTCTCCAAATACTGGAGGGGCGTGATGGTCTGTCTGTAGATCAAACTGCCGGCCATACAAATACACCTCAAACTTCTTTACGGCCCAAACATTGCCAGGCATTCCTTTTCTATCGTCGCATATTTTTGTTCAGCTGAACTTAGCTTCTTGCTAGCATAAGCTACTGGCATGAGCTGCTCGTCATGTTCTTGTAGCAGCAGGACTGCCACCTAACCCTTTGTCACTGCATCTGTCCTGAGAACAAATGGTTTTGTCACTGTCAGCAAGTCTTAGAATGGGTGAAACTGATCAATTTGTCTTTGAGCGTGTTGAAAGCTTTCTCACATTTTGGCTGTCACTCCATCGGACTGGGTCGGACTGACCCTTTTGGTGGGAGATTTGTCAGCGGGGTAGCTAAACTCCGCAAAGTTTGGTAAGAATTTTCGGGTAGTATGACGCAAAGACCCAAAAATGCCTCTGACTTTGGTTTTTTTTAGTTTTGGGACGGGGGTACTCAGCACTTTTTATTTTCTCTGCCTTTTTTCATCTTCTGGTAGCATCACTCCCTTCCCTACTTGATGACCCAAGAAAGGACAATTCCTCAAACCCTAAGTGACATTTGCTAGGTTTGACCGTAAGGTTTGTCTCTCTCTCCTAGTCTGGTGAATACTGCTTCTAGCGCTTCTACATGCTGATCCCATGTTTCAGTGGCGATCAGAACATCATCCATGAAGTTTTCTACATCATTACGCTGAAGTGGGCAATAATAATTTTCTCATCATCCTTGAGAAAAACCGCACTGGCGTTCTTCATTCCGAACGGCATGCGTTTCCATTGGTACCTGGGGGTGTGGAGAATGCCGTTTTTGCTCTATCCTCTAGTTTCATGGGTAATTGCCAGAAACCCTTTGACAAATCTATCTTGCTGATGAAATACTTCGCCCTTACTCAACTTGGCAAAGAGCTGATCAGTGTTTGGCATCGGTTCAGCGTCAAAGATAGTTACTGCGTTCAATTTTTCTGTAATCAATACAGAAACGCACTTTCCATCCTTCTTCTGTACTAGGACTATGGGCGCATTGTAGGATGAAACTGTTGGTTCTATGACATCCATGGCTACATGCTTTTCACGTCATCTTTAATCGTGTCTATCTTAGAATGTGGGAAGAGGATATTGTTTCACTCTCACGGGTTTGCGTATCTTGACTTAGTCTCAGCTCACAAGTCTCCCAGATCTGTTTTTCCAGGCAGATCTGTGAGTACCTTTTTATGTCTTGCTGTGAACTCCCTAAGTGCTTGCTTCTGCTTAGCAGTCAAACTGTCATTGATGACCGCATCTTTGTAAGTTTCTGTTTCAGTGAGTGGTAAACATGGGGATTGCTTGAGTCCTGCTGAAACACATCCCTCGCATCATCCCTGCAGTATAGTCTTCACTGACTACTACTGCCACATCTTTGTCTTTTCCTCTCTCGAGGTATTCTTTCAGCAAATTGATGTGGAATAGTTTTTCTTTTCCTTTCACATCTACTTTATAGCCTACTTGGTTTACCTTTTCTGTCACAAGGTATGGTCCCTGCCATGTTAGCTGTAGTTTATTGTGCCTTTCAGGCACTAGGATTAATACTTTTGCTGCCTGCTTTGACTGTTCTCCTTTGGGTGTGCCTATCAAAATACTTCTTCTGTTGGTCAGATGCTAGCGAAAGATTTTCTCTTGCTAGTTTGCAGGTGTCATACACCCTGTTCTTCAAATCTGTAACATACTCCGCACTAGTACGTACTTCTTCTTCTTCCATTTTCATCATCTGTCCACATCTGTTTGAGGACCTGAATTGGACCTCTCACTTCCCTACCAAACAAAAGTTCAAAGGGAGAGAATTTGGTTGAATTTTGCGGTACTTTCACGGTACGCGAAAAGCAGCGCTGGAACATATCTGTCCCATTCCCTGAGGTTGTTCCAGGATATTTTTCTTTAGCATGTGCTTGAGCGTTCCGTTTAGTTTCTCTACAAGGCCATTTGACTGGGCATGATACGGGGTAGTGCGGTGACCTTTAATGCTGAGTAATTTGTTTACTTCAGTCATTACGTCAGAAGTGAAACTGAGTGCCGTTATCCGTCACTATCTCTCCCCGGAATGCCTAGGCGTGACCACATCACCCACAGGGCTTCTGCCACGGTGGTCGCGTCACAGTTTTTTAGACAACTTGCTTCTGGGTACCTCACGCCTGGTAGCAATAATCTACCATAGTAAGTATGTACTTGTTTTTTCCTTTGCTGGAAGCTGGTTTGATGGGTCCTACTAAGTCTACCGCTACCTTTTGAAATGGTGCACTCACTAACCTGCTCTTCTCAAGTGGGGCCTTTCTGACTCTGCCTTTGCTGGTAGTTCTCTGGCACACGTCACATGATGCACAGTATCTAGAGATGTCACCTAGCATACCTGGCCAGTAAAAAGTCTCTCACTATTCTGTCTCTGGTCTTATTAGTTGCCAAGTGTCCTGCCCATGGGAGTGTCATGGGCAATCCTGAGTACTTCTGTCTTACATGTCTTGGGGTACTACTACCTGATTTGTACTCTACCGACTCCTCTTTCTGTCTGCGTCGGAGTATGCCATTCTAATGTAAAATTCCGTGATTTTTCCCTTAGCTTCATGTGACTCCTTGTTTTCAGCTTTGTCAAACAGCTGACTCAAACTGTTGTCATTTTCTCTGCTCTCGAGCCAATCTCTGAGGAGTCATAGACAATAAAGGTTCTGAGCATGCCTTCAGTTCTTTGCTTTTCTTAGCCTCTTTTGCCCTGAGCGCGTGTTACGGCTGCTGCACTTTCTCTGCGTGCATAGACTGGTATCTTAGCCAGCACCTCTTTGCCGTCCGACTCTATCTTGCATTCATTGCCTAATAGGACGGGCTTCACTGGTTGATCCATAACCAGGACTTCGGCTTTCCCGTCAAAGTATGGTGTATGCATGTCAACTTTGGCTAACGGTAAAACTTTTTCTTCACATCTGATGTGGCCAGGGTTACTTCCCTTGTTTCACCTGTGAGGCAACTAACAGGGACAAGTCTACTGTCAACTACTGTTAGACTAGCTCCTGTGTCACGTAAGGCGGATACTAATTTGCCCTCCACTTCTACAGTGCAATTTGGATCGAATGGAATTTGTCGACATTCTCGCAAAGTGGTGACTTTTCCAGGATCGCGACCGCTGAGACCGTTGGTAGAACGGCTGCTGCCTTTTCAGGTTCTTTACAGTATCGAGCCAAGTGCGGACCCTCACATTTATAACACCGAATACGGCGCGGTCCAAAATCTCGCTGGAAGTTTCTACGTCCTTCAGAGTTAGACTTTCCTTCTACGCTACCGTTTCTTTGGTTCAGTGTTAGGCTTTCTCTCCACACTACCGGTTCTTTGTTCATCACTCGGTGAAACGCTGCGGTTCCTTACCCGATTATCGTGATGTCCCGTGAAACGGACATTCTGCACGTTTCGCGGCGGGTCGGCTGTGTTCTTTCTTCGGTACGGATTTTTTTCGAACGCTTCCGCAGCTTTTATTGCTTCGTCTTTGTTCGTGACCTGCTTTTCACGGACGTAATGTGCTTGGTCAGCGGACAACGCTTTGACAAATTTCTCCAAAATAAGCATTTCAGCCAAATCTTTTTCCTTTTTGCCTGAGAGATCTATCCATCTAGTCAGGTAGGTATCCAACCTGTCCCACAACATTCTTACGTCTTCTTGAGCTTCCTTCCTAGCTGTTCTGAACCTCTTTCTGTACTCGCTAGAAGAGAGGTGACATCTTTTGAACAGAGTGTTTTTTATGTATTCAAAATCATTCATAGACTCCCTCGGAATCTTAACATAAATCTCTCTGGCTTTGCCTTTCAGTAGGGGTGCGAGTCGAATGGCCCACTCTTCTTTCGGCCATCCATTCAGATCTGCAATTCTCTCAAATTGTGTCAAATATACATCTACGTCATCATTGTCTTCTAAAAATGGTAACTTGAATTTCGCGCCGCCGTTGTTGCTGCCATTGGAAGTAGCGCTACTGTTTGACATCGACTGGCGTATTTTTTCTTCCGCTTCAATTCTTCTCATTTCTATGTCTGCTTCGATTTTGTGTCTTTGCAGACGTTCTGCAGATTCACGTTCTGCCATACGTTCAGCTGCTTCGCGCTCTTGCTTAGCCGCATCAAGCTTGCGCAGTTCTTCACGCTCAGCTGCATCCATTTTCCGCTGAGCCTCGCGTTCTGCCGCTTCGCGCATATCTTTAACGTAGTCTGCCAGATCCTTACCTTTAAGCCCTAGCGACTCACCTTCAGTTTTGTATTTTGCAAAATAATCCATGGTTTCTATTTCTGTAGTCACCCTGGTTTTTTAGATTTGTTTTTCTTGCCCGCAGGCATGTATAAACTCTAAAGGTTACTGCCAAGGATTAGCAGGTGACGACAAATTACAATTTACGTGAACTTCAAGTTACGTCATTCTCTCTTATGACTTGCCCTCACTACTTGGTAATGGATCTTGAATAGCCACGACAACTTAATTCTTAGAGTTGGAATGCTAATTCTCTTCTACAGTTTTGCTCCGGGTACTAAGTTTAACTTGCTGTCTCAGCAGCGCAATGAAGGTGATAAACACCTCTCTACACTAACTACGATACAGTGCTTCTGTATCGACACTCTTCTTCTTCAAGTGGGGTTTTCCTTGATCTGGACTGGTCAAACTTTCCTAATTCTGTGCGTGAGCTGCACAGTGAACAAATATTCAGTTTACATTGAGAGGCGTGTGGTTCGACCCTCTTTAGTCGTGAATCCGATAGGAGTTGGTGATGCCGTGCACGATCTTTTACGGGCACCA
>JADBJO010031915.1:0-16253 GCA_016801955.1 Conus betulinus | reverse complement strand
GAATAGTTTTAAGCGCAGCGCAATCATCTATGAAAGAAACGGCGCAACCTGACACATTCCACAGTCGGACATGAATGGGCAGGCCCCCAATTCCCTGCAGGAGAGGTCCTCATCTTCTGACCCTTCATTCGTGAACTCTTCGCAGGCTAAAAGAAGTTAGTTCCAGATCACTAAATAGATATATTTTTTTATTTTTTCGGCGTTGCGGGAACAATTCCCGGAAGAGTCTATTCTGAAATGAAGCACGGTTTTGACGCTTGATCGTCCCTCCAGTTGTTTTTCACACTATTTGGGCTTTGAAAAACAAACGTTTGTCTCGGACTCTAGGATTCAGACTTCGTTGCTTCAGTGAGGTATGATTTGACATGCACACTAGGCTTGTGACCAAGGCAAGACATTAAAACAAAAAGCCAATACATTTACACTAGATAGACAGACAGACAGACAGCACCCACACACCCACACACACACACACACACATTACTCTCGCGCGCGCCCCAGCGGGGGTGGGGGGGGGGGGGTACCGCAACGTGTGCACGCACGCACGGCACACCACCAAAACACAACAAAAACATACCCTCTCACCTATGTATGTGCTCCGGTTTATTCAGCAGGGTATCAACCCCCCCTCCCACCCCTCCCACCCTTACACACCTTACACACACACGCCCCCCACGCACGCACGCACGCACGCACAGCACGCACACACACACACACACACACCTACACACACACCACCCACACGCATACACACACTTGCAGCAAATGTTTCCAGCGGTGTCATTAAAAACAACCACTAAAATAATTCAAATTATTTCTCTCTCTCTCCTCTCTCTCGCACTCTCTCTCTCATCTCCTCTCTCTCTCTCTCTCTCTCCTCTCTCTCTCCTCTACCTCCCTATCTATCTGCAGACCATTCTGCTTATTTCTCAGTCTCCAGCCAGTGAATGGTCCAACTTATGATTGGTAAATGGGATGTAAGCGTTGGCAACTACCATAAACGCTTGGCACAAAATTCCCTAATGATTATGAACTCATAGACACCCCCCCCCATGCCCCATCCCCCCCACTCTTCCCAAACTAGTAAAACAAACAAGCAAATAAACAAACAAACAACAACAGACCAATTTTTACATCTTCTGTTAATAAAGATAGTAACAGAAAGCTGCACAGCTAGTTTACATCTGATGAATACATAACGCAAGAGTAGCAACAGCAACGATAACAACAAAAATGAAAAATAATACCAGCAGGCAGTTCTCCAATTTACGTAATCAGATATCCTATGATGTATTATTTTTGCATGTGGCCAAGAGAGAGCGAAAGAAAAAATCAAAGAAAGAAAGGAAAAAAAAGAAAGAGATAGAAAGGAAAAATGTAAAGACAGAAAGACACAAAACGTACAAAGGATGAAAGTGAAAATTTTCTTTCCACTTTTAAGTGAGCGAACCGGGCGAAAGGGAAAGGGTATGAACAATACAGTGAGGCACATAGAGGAGATTGATGATGAGCCGGAGACAGCAGGCAGCTAAGAAAGACTACAATCACCACCCTCCCCCTAAACAACCACCACCCTCCCCCTAAAAAAGTCGAACAGCCAAGTCTGTGGACAAACATGTTATCCATTCGCATTCCATCATGCCTGGGTCCTCATGGGACATGCAGACCAGCGTCAGATCAGAGATCGTAGTTTTTGTTCATTATGAAAACCCACTTTTGAAGGTTGTTACTGTTGTTTTTTTCTTATTGAAAAAAAAAAGTATAGGACAACTGCTTTTTTTTAGGTGCTGCGCTTGAGAGAGAGAGATGAGAGAGAGAGAGAGAGAGAGAGAGAGGAGAGAGCGGTGAGAGCAGAGCGAGGAATAGGGATAGGTAAGGGTTGGGGGGAGGACAGAAAATGGGAGAGGAGTACGGGTTGGGGACAGAAAAGGGAGAGGGGGTGGATAGAATGGGTGGGGTTGGAGGATAGCACAGGGGAATGAGGGAGAGGAGAAAGACAGGGCGGTGTTGATGGAAGGGAGAGTGAGCATGAGGCGAGACAACATGCTTTTCACTGGGAAATCTTTTTTTAAGCTCAAAGTCATTAGACGCGACAGAAATGGGGACCTGATAACAAGAGCCCACAGGTCAGCCTTTAATCTGCGGCTCCCAAGCCAGCCAATGAAACGCCACCAGCGAAATGTTCTCCCCCATCATCTGTCGTCTCTGGACGTTTCGAGGCGTGAAGATTCATCGTCGGACGACAGAGCTTTTCGTTTTATATTGTAGGAACAAATCCGCTGAGATCTGCGCCCTTTTTTTTCAAACGAAGGATTCAATTGATCTGTGGGAGTTTTTGTCTCCATCATCAATGTCTGATAGTTTGTTTATTCGTCAACCAGGTTATGCAAAAAAAACCACAGGGCTGATTTGATCACGATTTTGGTACACAGATGAAATGTGGCCCCAGGACGAATTAATTCCATTTCGTTCCTGATCACTGGTGACAATTCGAATCAAAGCACAGTTTCATAATGTGATTGGTAACATTATTGCATATTACTTTTTCAATCAATGTTAAAACTGTCTCCGTATTGCCTACGAACTGGTAACTACCTACGTAACGTTACATTTTAATGGGTGTTTAGAGACTTGACTTTTGTTTAAAATTAATTTTCATCCTAATATAAAATGTACCTGCTATTACATTGCACTGATGAGAGAAACTATTTTCACTCCTGAGCTGATTCAGAGAAGTAGATATCAAACTCTTTACACTGGCCCTATTAATGAGTGGAAGTCACAGTAATCATGCCTTTTATGTGTTATATGTGTGCACCAGATCAAATGGCAGATCCATAACCTCTTTAGCGTGGCAAAGGTCTGTGATCTCCCCAGCGCTCTTCTACACTTACGATCCAGTGAACATACTTTCACATGGGCTGATCACTTGAACTTCTCTTCTTGTAAAGGTTTATGTAAAGAACAGACTTGTAAATGATACGCTTTAAGAAAACAAACAGATGTATGGATACAAAACTTAACCAGGAAAGGGCGAGAAGCATATAGAATAAGAACGAAATATGAGAGAGAGAGAGGAGAGAGAGAGAGGAAAGAGAGAGAGAGAGAGGGAGGGAGGGAGGGAGGTAAGAAGGGAGGGAGAGGGGAGCGAGGGAGGTTGAGAGAGAGAGGAGAGAGAGAGAGAGAGAGAGAGAGAGATGAGAGAGAGAGAGAGAGAGAGAAGATAGGAGATAGACGAGGAAACACAGACAGACAGACAGGACAGACAGACCAGAGGGCAGAGTCAGAGACAGAGAGAGAAATGAAAAAGAGAGAGGTGGAAAGGGGGGTATGGGGCGAGGGGCAAAGGAGAGAGAGGAGGGGGGGGGGGGAGGGGGAGAGAGGAGGGAGGGAGGGAAGGAAGATGAGAGAAAGTTGGAGGATGAAGAGGGAAGCAGGGAGAGAGAAGGACGGGGATTAAGTGAGAAAGAAGTGGATAAAGAGAGAGAGAGAGAGAGGGGGGGGGGGGTAAGAGGGCTGGGAAACAGTAGCACAAAGAGACATATGGAAAGAGAGAGAGAGAGAGAGAGCCAGACAGACAGACAGACCAGACAGACAGACAGAGAGAAAAGGAGAGACAAAGAGACAGAGAGAGTCAGAGATAGACAGAGAGAGACAGACAGAGACAGAGACAGAGAGAGGACCAGATCGGGAGAGACAGAGACAGACAGACAGAGAGAGTGAGATGTGGGGGTGGTAGTATGGGAGGAAGAAGGAGTGTGTGTGTGTGGGGGGGGGGGGGGGAGGAAAGAGAATAAGAATATAAATACAAATGTTTTGATAACATTATGAACTGACAATCTGAATGTGTGTGTGTGTGTGTGTGTTTTTTTACATTATGCGCTCAAAGAACAAGAAGAAAAAATTCATAGAATGAAAAAAAGAAAACGGAAAATGGCTCATACGTTATCAAAAAGTATGGAAAACAATTAAACACATCTCTACATAAAACACTTACAGTTATGCAGCTTACAACCACGAACACACGTACGCACGCGCGCGCGCGCGCACACACACACACACACACACACACACACACACACACACACACACACGACAGAGGGAGGGAGGGAGGGAAAGGGGAAAGGCAGAAAGAGAGACAGAGAGACAGACAGGAAGAGAGAAGGGTGAGAGAAAAAAGGGAGTCGGAGAGAGAGAGAGAGAGAGAGAGAGAGAGAGAGAGGAGAGAGAGAGAGAGAGGAGAGAGAGTCAGGCAGACGGACAGATAGATAGATAGATAGATAGATAGACAGACAGATAGATAGACAGACAGACAGACAGACAGACAGAGAGAGAGATAGATAGATAGACAGATAGATAGATGATTAAATAGATAGAATGATTGATCGATCGATCAATCGATCGATCCTTCGATAGATAGATAGATAGACAGATAGATAGATGATTAAATAGATAGAATGATTGATAGATCGGTCAATCGATCGATCGATCCTTCGATAGATAGATAGATAGATAGACAGACATATAGGTAGATAGATAGACAGATAGATAAATAGATGGAGAGAGACAGACAGACAGACAGACACACAGACAGACAGAGACAAGGACACAGAGAGAGAGAGAGCTGTCACTTTAACAAAATGACGTGTTACAAGGTTACTCCCCCAGGGACTGTTTTTAAAGCTAAGTGCAATCACCAGCAAGAGAAAACGGCAAGCTGATACCATCCGCAGTTGGACTGTGATGTGCTGGCCCACAATTCCGTGCAGCAAATACTTTATCTTCTCCATCTGTCATCGGAAGAACTCTCACGGGGAGGGGGGTGGGGGCTGCAAAAAGACAGCTCCAGGTCATAGACGTTTTTGGTTTGCGTTGTTGTAACAACTCCCTGAAGAGTGCACTCTTTGAAATGAAACCATGCTCTGGGGGCGTTTTCTTCCTAATCTGTTCCTAGCCTTTTCAAAACTCTACAGGTTTGAAGTAGGGATGCTGACTATCTATCTTATCTACCTGTCTGTCTGTCTGCCTGTCTTTTTACCGTATGTCTACTTATCTATCTATCCATCTATTCATCTGTCCAACCATCTATCTACCTATCTATATTTCTATCTATCTATCTATCTGTCTGTCTATCTGTCTGTCTGTCTATCTATCTATCTATCTATAGGCTTAAGATTTTACATGCTTCGATAAAGAAATATAAGGTGAATGCATGTATCGGAGAACATAAAAACTTAACCTTAAATCAAAAACCCACACCACACCAACGAGTTACGTAAACTGAGAAAGGCCAACACACACACACACACACACACACACACACACACACACACACACACACACACACACACACGCACACACACACACATGCACACACGCACGCACGCACGCACGCGCTCGCCCACACACACCCCACACCCACACCCACATACACTCTCACGCACACATTCACTCTCTCATTCTCTCTCTCTCTCTCTCTCTCTCTCTCTCTCCCTCTCTCTCTCTCTCTCTCTCTGTCAGTCTGTTTTTCAACTGTCTATCTGTCTATTTGACTGTCCATGTGCGCATCTGCCAGCTCCTCTGTTTATCTCCCAGTCTGACATTCGTACACCCTACTGATCATGAACTCATAGACAAAACTCCCACTCCCTATCCCAGCCTCAACTAGCAAGCAAACAACCAACCAAAACAATTAAAACCCAAGAACAGACTGAAGTTAACATCCACAACTTACAAAGAAAGTATACCCTCCTATAACACAAGAGTTGCTACAGCAAAAGCAGCAGCAGCAGCAACAACAACCAGGAATTAAAGTATCTGCAAGCAGTTGTCTGATTTGTTCTCGTGATGTATTATTTTTGGTACGTGAATAAGGAGAGACAAGAGACAGAAAGAAAAATGAAAGAAAGAAATTAAAGAAAAGAAAAGAAAAAAGACACAATTATCTTTCCAGCGTTTGAAGGAGTGGACGGGGGAAAGGGAGGGGGGGGGGGATGAAAGATGTATGTGAGGTATATAGAATAGATGATGATGATGATGCAAAGACTGCAAGCAATTAAGGGCACGACCTTCACCCTCGACATAAAATGCTATCCACAGACAAACATGTTATCCTGTTGCATTTTGCCATGCCTAGGACCTAAGAGGCATGGAGGACCAACTTCACATCAGAGACATACAGTTTGTAGTCATTTTTAGGAACACACTTTTGGGGGGGGGGGGGGGGGCTAAAAGACAGACGCGTATATGACGTGAGCGTTTTGACGTGCTGGACTGGATAAGAGAGAGAGAGGAGAGAGAGAGAGAGAGGGGGGAGGGAGGGGGGATGGGGGGGGGGTTTAGGGGGGGAGTATTGATAGGGATGCGGCAGGTAGAAGTTTAGGGAAAGGTAGAACACGGGAGAGGAACGAATGGTTAGAGTAAGAGAAGGGGAGGGGGTGGATAAGGTGGGTGGTGGGTAGGATAGGATAGAATATGACAAGGGTTGGTGGACAAGGTGAGTGGGGAATAGGATAAAAGAAGTAAAAAGAGGGAAAAAGAGCGGGTTCTCTTCAGAGGAAGAAGGAGAATTATCATGAGGCGACGCGACACGCTTTCAACGGGAAATCTTTTTTTTAAGTCCACAGCAATTAGACGCGACAGAAATGGGGACCTGATAACAAGAGCCCACAGGCCAGCCTCTGCAGGCTCCCAACCCAGCCAATAAAACGCCACCAGCGAAATGTTCTCCCCCATCATCTGTCATCTCTGGACGTTTCGAGGCGTGAAGATTCAGCATCAGGCCAGAGAGCTTTTCTTTTTACATTGTAGTAACAAATCCTCTGAATTCAGCACTTTCTTTTTCTCTCAAATGTAGGATTCGATTAATGTGTGGGCTTATTGTCTCCACCAAAGAGATTGTGCTTTTGCAAATGTCTGTTGGTTTGTTGATATATGTTAGTGAGATTACACAGAAACGTTTAAAACGATCTGATAGAAACTTCATTTGAGAGAAATGTGGAGCAAACACGAAGCAGTTTCATTTTGGTCCAACCCCCCGGAGCAAATTCGAATCAAAGAGCGGCTTTAGGATTTACCTGGCAGATTAGTGCTTTTTTTTTTTTTTACCCCAGTGCATATATAAAAACTGTTGCCTTACTGCCTACAAAATGACAAATACCTATGAAGCCATATTTTCCATTCAATACTAAAAATTTCTAGTAGTAGTGACATGAACGGCAATATTTTGCATTTCATCCTTTCGTTAAAAAAAGTGCTTGAAAAGTCACTCTCTCAGGATGTACCTGCAAATACTTCCCATGACAGAAAAAACAATGTTTTCACTCATCAACCACTTCATAGAGATTGCAAATTAAAGCCTACACACCAATCCCATTTAATGCCCCCATGTCACAGTTATTACACCTTTCCCCTTTATTTTGGTGTGCGACCCAGATGGAATGGCAGAGATACATAATCTGTTTGCTTTGGCCTGAGGTCTGTGCACTCTATGCGCCCCCTCTAGATTTAAAATCCAATGAACGTGTGTTCGCATGTGTCGATAGGTTGAACATGTTTTCTTGCAAAGGTTGTAAATGGATGCTTGAAGAAAACAACAGCCTTTAGTATACATGCACAGCCAGGAAAGGATGATACGCTTACAGAAAAAGAAGGAATTATAAAGGAAAGAGAGACTGACAGACAGAGAGATAGACAGACAGACAAAAAGACAGAAGGAGAGACAGAGACAGACAAATATGTGTGTGCGCGCGCGCGCACACACACACACACACACACTCTCTCTCTCTCTCTCTCTCTCACACTCACACCACACACACACACACACACACACACACACACACACACACACCACACACACAGAGTGAGGAGGGAGGGAGGTGAGGAGATGAGGAAGGAAGAAAAGGAGAGAGAGAGAGACAGAGAAAGAGAGAGAGAGAGTCAGAGAGAGAGAGAGAGACAGCCAGCTATGGTGAGACAGACAGCCAGCCAGCCAAACCAGACAGACAGACAGACAGACAGACACTTAGACACAGCCAGAGAGAGAAATGAAATGTAATGCAATGAAATTTTATCAGGATAAGTCACAGCCCCTTCTAATGGGGGATTACATTCAAAAACTTAGCATGGTGAGTGTAATAACATCAACGATAAAATGACACTTGTATGAAATACAATCTACTACACAAGTGCGTGAAGTACAATCTACTGACCCTGATCTTGACTTTATACTAGGATATCAGTATTCACAAAAAACATTGGTGAGTCAATACATTTTTTAACTAAAGACAGCAGCTTGCCTCTTAAAGGCTCTATAGAAATGTATACGCAAATACCTCACAATGATTTTATTCTTATTTATCATAAGTAGAGTCATCCAAAACTGACATGGGCTTGCACAGTATTTAAATAGAATATATTCCCTGCATAGGCCACTGAGAGCAGGGAAGAGCAAAACCTGTATTTCGTCACCCCTTGCCTTTTTACATAGCAGGCACATTAAAGTACTGTCAGAAACTACATTAAACTATGGATAATACACTTCCATATCTGAAACACCAAATCTGAAGTTCGTCATATGATGTTTCTATATGTCTGTTGATATCAAGTGAAAAATACATTTCGCAAAAACTGGATGATTTGAACCTTCTGTATCATGAAAGCCTATCCTTTTCCTGAATATGTTCATGCCAGGTTTGCCTCCTGTATGACTGAGTCTTTGTCGAAATACTTGCAAGAATTAATTCACATTTTCCACACCTTGTTAAGCCATTCAAATCCAAAATCATTTAGAATAGCATCGAACGAATACCTGACGCCCATGTGGTTTTACCTCACGTGAATCTAACAAAAATAACACATTTTATAAGGTTTCAAAGGTAACCTCTAATCACTCGTCCATGATTTACATAAATACCATGATTTAATGTTTCGGGTAATGAAGGGCATTTTATACGCTAGATTACGAGATGTTTCATATGGACTCCTAAAACTTTCCTGAGAGCATACATATGAACCTTTTCAATATGAACAGCAGCAGCAGCATCCAATCCGTTGAGAGCAATGGGTTCCACCTGAGCATAAAAAAAATGTTAACAGTACTCTAAGCGAATCATTATTAAGCACGTCCAATCATTGCAAGATTATAACAATGCGTTTGTGGCCCTGCTTGGTAAATCTGTACATGCAGCCACAAAAACTAGGTTAAAAAAAAATAATAAATACCAAGATATTTACAACAGTCAGTTAACAACAGCCACTTGCTCACAGTTAACAGACTATCTCTCTCGTGCTGCAAGGTACCCTCCTTTTCTGAATACAACAATATTTCTCTTTTCCATATTTATCTTAAGCTGGGGTCTAGATGCTGTATTACATACATTGTACGACTGGATCTGAAGGCCTGCAGGAATTTCTGGCAACAAACCTATATTATCTTTCTTTTTTGCCCGTCGCCCACACCAGGACACAGGCCGCTGACAAGGTCCCTCCAGCTGTCTGTGTCCTGGGCCAGTCGCTCCAGCTGCCCCCATGTGTGGCCCATCTTCTTGGCATCTGCGTCCAGGTTCCTTGGCCGTCCTCTCTTACATTTTCCCTGGGGGTTCCCACCTGAGGGCTTGTCTCGTGGTGACGGTGGCTAGCTTACGCAGAATGTGGCCTATCCACCTCCAGCGGCGTTGTTGGACATCAGCTCCCGCCGGCTTCTGTCTTGTCTGCTGCTATAGTTTTTCATTGCTGATCTTGTCAGGCCACCGTATGTGGAGGATTCGTCTCAGGCAATTGTTGATGAATGTATATTATTCGTCACAGGCAATTGTTGATGAATGTATATTATCTGCCAATAACAAAGTGAATAATTCAAATGTGTCAGGAGACAGTATTGTACTGTGTCTTCCCTTCTCTATTATTTCTTATGCCAGTTCGTCGATATACACGGAAAACAAAAGAGGACTGCATGCATCTCCTTGCTTTACACCTTTTGTACAAACTAAGTAGTCCACAAAATCGCCTTCACATTTAAGCTTTGTCTTTACACAATTATGCATGCTCGTAATACATCAATGAATCTTGCCCTTTAGTCTGTTCTTTCGAAGTATTGGCCAAAGCAATTTTTCAGATATTGAATCAAATATATTTTCGAAGACAATAAAGGCAAGATATGATTTGCGATTCCAGGAAAACTGATTCTGCACAATTGCCAAAAGTGTAAAACATTTGACCAAGAGTTGAATAACCTTTCCTAAAACCAATTGCCAATCCCCCTGTACTCTTATTAAGTTCCACCCACTCTTGTAGTGTACAGTTAATCATAGAACAATATTACGTACTACTTATATCACTAAGTGATATGCCCATGTATCGGTTTGGATCATTGATTTCACCTTTCTTAAATAATGGCGGTATAATCGACTCAGTCCACTCATCAGGAATTATCGCTTTGTCAAAAAGTACATTGACAGAGAGAGAGAGAGAGACAGACAGAGACAGACAGGCAGACAAACGGACAGACAAACAGACAGACAGAGCCAGAGACGAAGATAGAAACAGTGAGAGAGAGAAAATAAAAAACAAGAGAGAGAGAGAGATATGGAAAGAATGCTATCAGGTGAGAGAAAAGAGAGAGAGAGAGGGAGGGAGGGGAGGGAGGGAGAGAGAAAGAGGGAGAGAGAGAGAGAGAGTAAGAGAGAGAGAGAGAAAGAGAGACAGAGACAGATACAGACAGGCAGACAGACATACAGACAGACAGAGCCAGAGACGAAGATAGAAACAGGGAGAGAGAGAAAATAAAAAAAACAAGAGAGAGAGAGAGAGAGAGAGAGAGAGAGATGAGAGAGAGAGAGAGATGGAAAGAATGCTATCAGGTAAGAGAGAGAAAGAGAGAGAGAGAGAGGGAGGGAGGGAGGGAGAGAGAGAGAGAAAGAGGGAGAGAGAGAGAGAGAGATAGGGAGAGAGAGAGAGAGAGAGAGAGAGAGAGAAAGAGAGAGAGAGAGAGAATCTCACAACATCAAATGACGTGTTACAATCTTCTTCCTTTCGGGAATCTGTTTTTAAACCAGAGGGGAACCATCTACGAAAGAAAGGGCAACCTGATACTGTCCCCAGGTGGGCTTCAATGCGCTGGCCTACAATCTTATACACGGAACACTTTCATCTTCTCTGTTCACCATCTCTGACACTCCTGTGGGGCAGGAAAAGTCAGCTCTATGTGACAAATCAGATAGTTTTTCCTTGTTGGAACAATGCCCGGAGGAGTGCTCTCTGAAATGAACCATCCGGTTAATGCATTTCTTTTTTAATGTCTGCTAATTGTTTCTAAACTGATTGTGCTTTTAAAAAAAAAAAAAAAAAAAGGACATGTTATCTGATAGTTTAGGCTTCAGACTTTTAGTCGCCTCGGAAAGGAAAAATTTGAAAAGTACACTGAGAACTTAAAACATGGCCAGAATAGTAAAACTATGAAATTGTAAAACGTTACATAAATCGAGAACAGCACACACACACACACACACACACACACACACACACACACACACACACACACACACACACACACACATACACACACACATACACACACATACGTACGCACGCACGCACACACGCACGCACACACACACACACACACACACACACACACACACACACACACACACACACACACACACACACACACACACACAGAGAAACAAACACACGCATGCACGCACGCATGCGCGCACGTGTGATGCGTACGATGAACTGAACCTAACAAAGACAAATTGACAAACGTATGCGTATATCTATGTATACAATGCATACATTCAGTCTATCAAGTATGCAATCAGCCATCCACAAACAACAAAGTTGCCAATGAAGTCATCAAGAAAACAGTTTCTACAATTATTAAAAAATAAACCTCTCTCTCTCTCTGTCTGTCTGTCTGTCTGTCTGTCTGTCTGTCTGTCTGTCTCTCTCTCTCTCTCTCTCTCTCTCTCTCTCTCTCTCTCTCTCTCTCTCTCTCTCTCCCCCCAAACGCAGATTCAACGGTCTATTTGTCTGTTTGTTTGTCTGCTTGGCTGTCCATTGGCATACCTGCCCGCCAGTCTGCTCATCTCTCAATTACCAGCCAGTGGGAGCGTCTGTCTATGTCTGATTAGCTGACGTAAGCACAGGCAGCCAACCCATATACACTTGGCAACATAGCCCAAGATATGTGTAACCCCTAACAATGAACGAAATCACATACACAACCTCCCGCACATCTCCACCTCCATCCCCAAGTATACAGAGAGTAACCGCCCCCATCCCCCACCCCCCACCCCCCCCCAAAAAAAAAAAACGAAGTAAAATAAATATCAGATAAAAGAAATAACCACACAGACGCAATCCACAACTCCACCCTATCCTCTTATAGAAGCAAACAGAGAAACAAACAAAACAATCAAGCACAATAGCAGATCAGAATCAATATCTGCTGTCAAGGAAGAGAGCACATAGCCCCTAAAACATACAAAAGACGTGCAGCTAAGTTTATGCCTAAAAAACGTTTAACACAAGAGCAGCAGCAGCAAACAGCAGCTGCAGTAGCAGTAGCAGCAGCAGTAACAACATCAACAACAATAATGATCAGACAGCCTACGATGTTTTTTGTTGTCGTTGTTGTTGTTTTTGTACGTGAACAAAAACAAAGACAGAAAGAACACTGAAATGAAGACAGAAAAGGAAAGGAAAGGAAAGAATAGAAAAAATGAGAAATAAAAGCAGGGAAAAGTATAAATTTAATTTTCCATTTTGAGCGAGTGGGTGGGGAACGGGGGGGGGGGGGGGGGGGGGGGGGGGAGTATATGAAAAGTTCATGTGAAGCACTAAGAGAAGATGTTTTTCGATTCAAACACTGCAAGAAGCCACAGCCTCAAACACCACCTTCCCCTTCACAAAGTCAAACAATCAAATCCATAGGCAGACATGTTATCCTTTTGCATTCCATCATACCTTGGACCTGTGGGGCATGCTAGACCAGCATTACCTTCGAAATACGCTGTTTGCTTCAATTATAGCAACATACCTTTTGATGACTTATTCATTTCTTTTTGAAAGATTGTCGAGTACAAGACAGTTTGGTTTTTGACGTGCCGGGTTTGGAGAGAGAGAGAGAGAGAGAGAGAGAGAGAGAGAGAGAGAGATGAGAGCAAGGAGAGGGGTGGGGTATGTAAGGCCTGGGGGGGGGGGGGGGGGGGGGTGGATGGAATCAGGAAAAGGAGTGAGAGATTGGGGGTCAGAAAGAAGAAGGGGTGGATAAGGTGGGTGGAGATGGGGCAAAGCTAGCACAGGGGAAGGGAGGGGGTAAGAAAGCAAGACTGGTATTAAGGGAAGTAGAGAGACAGATCACGAGACGATACAACTTGCTTTCAATGGGAAATCTTTTTCAACCTGAAAGCAATTAGACGCGACAGAAATGGGGACTGACAACAAGAGTCCACAGACCAGCCTTTAATCTGCCGGCTCCCAAGGCAGCCAATGAAACGCCACCAGCGAAATGTTCTCCCCCATCATCATCTGTCATCTCTGGACGTTTCGAGGCGTGAAGATTCAGCATCAAGCCGGAGAGTTTTTCTTTTAACATTGTAGAAACAAATCCTTTGAGATCAGCACTTTTTTTTTTCAATGGAAGATTTGATCGATGAGTGAGCTTTTTGCGTCTGCCAAAGAGACTGTGCTTTCACCATCCTGTGATAGCTTGTTGATCTGTGTGTAGGATTATAAAAAAAACACCTACTAAACCGATTCGAAAGAAACTTAGTAGACTGATGTAATGTGGCTTAAGAATATACCAATGATTTTTAAGTCCTGATCCATGGGGCAAATTCCAAACAAAGGATTGCTTCAGGATCTTATAGGTAAAACTATTTCAAATTTTTTTTCTACTGAATGTAAAAACTGTCTTATTACTGCTGCTTGCTAACTGATAAGTACATATGAAGTAACACATTTTCATGGAATATGAACACTTTTAGTGACTTACATTTTGATATTTCGTATCTATTCCTAATGAAAAAAAGTTAATGGAAAGATACATTATTTGAGGCTGAACCTACAATAACTTCCCCTGATCAAGAAAAAGAAATGATTTTGCCTGTGAACTGATTTGAAGGAGTTGAAAAACGTTTTCTTTTTTTTCTGACCCATTGTTTCTCCCCAAGTGACAAAAGACAAGACACGCCATTTTGGTTCTTTACAGTTTACAGTTTGGTGTGGATCTGGCTTAAATAGCAGATCCACAATCTGTTTGACCTCGATGGAGGTTTATGGTCTCCTAAGAATCCTTCTAATTTTTGAAATTAAATGAACATGTTTTTACATACGTTTGCAAACTGTCAGAGTTACGTACAGATAATGCATCACTTAATGCTTTAATGAAATGGCAGTCACTGGAATACATGGAGACACAAGAAGGGTGAGTGTGGATAAAAAGAAAGAAGAAAAGATGGAGAGAGAGAGGGGGAGAGAGAGAGAGAGAGAGAGAGAGAGAGAGAGAGAGAGAGGTGAGAAGAGAGAGGAGGAGGAGGAGGAGGAGAGAGGAGGAGGTGAGAGACAGACAGACAGACAGACAGACAGACAGACAGACAGACAGACACAGACAGACAGACAGACAGGCGAAGGGACGGATAGACAGACAAAAAAAACCAGACAGACAGATCAACACGAGAGAGGGGTATATAATTATATTTACAAATCACGTACTATGGACCAGACCCGTCACAGAACATTTCCTATAAATCCTGTTCTCATCTTTTCCTCCATGATTTTGTTCATTTTGAGTGCTCCCTTTGACGTTGCAAAAGTGCCGCTCCATCTGGCCACTGCACACATAGCCAAGTCTGAACTCTTTGTGTTGCGGTCACAGAACCGAAACTTCACTGAAAGCACTCCAGATCCAATCTTTAGAAAGAAACCCACCAAAGGAGGCTCTGCTTCAGTTTCAATTTCATCAAGGAGGCGTAACTGCGTGCGGAGTAGTCCATATGCGCTACACCACATCTGCTAAGTTTTGAGACCACACTACGCATGATTTTGAGCTGATGGATAAATGAAATAAAACAACTAAGATGAGAGAATTGAAGAAGAGGGTCTCGTGGCTACGAGTCAGCAGATGTCCTACCTACGCATTAGTCCAACGCGCTGGTCAGACCTTGAGTGCCTACCTTCTGCCTACTCAAGGTCTGAGACTCTGCACTGCTGCCGAGTCACGGTGGTGTTTATTCATGGCCATAGTGATTCAGAAGACGGAGGAAATCACGGTGGTGTTTATTCATGGCCATAGTGATTCAGAAGACGGAAGAAATCTTTTTCAATGCCCTCTAAGGACGGCAATACTTTTAAAATTGCCGTTCCCAGCGTAAGTGAATGGCTAAGTCCAGAGGGTGCAGTCATGTCATGATCATTCTGCAACAACCCCCATGTACAGGCTGATATCAACACAAAACCCACAGGGCACCACCGTAGCCGGGAAATTGAAACTTAAATCCCAACCATAGAATTTACGTCTTCTTTTAAGTATGATCAATGAGGGCGAGAATAATGATTGTGACAGCATGGTGTTCTACGCAGGTCAGAGACTGCATGACAGGGCTGTACTCTACGCTTCCTATCATGATAAATTCTATCGTCAACTATGCCCTGGAGATACAGACCCGACACTGTAAACAACAAACAAGTAGGGTAATTCTTGCTCCCACAAGAATACGAATACGCGCCCATAACTCCAAAGGAATGCAGCTTACAACACCTAATCGCCTGACAGACATGACAGCACGGAGCACACAGAACATCCCCAAGACAGGATGCTCCAAGCTTGCCCATACACCCTGCACCGAATACATCTTCAGAACATACGCGCGCAAACTCATATGCACACACACAAAAGCATGCGCATTCATCACTCACTCACTCTCTCTCTCTCTGTCTCTCTCTCTCTCTCTCTCTCTCTCTCTCTCTCACACACACACACACCACACACACACACACACACACACACACACACACACACAGAATGACAGCAAGAGACAGAGAGGTGAGACAGAGACAGACAGACAGACAGACCACACCCACACACACACACACACACACACACACACACACACACACACACACACGCACAGGGAGAGAGAGCAATCCTTCTTCAGTAACGAAAACCAGACTTGGGGACCTTACGTAGAAAGAAACGGTCATGTTTCAAGAAGACAACCGTTTTCCTCACAAGGCGAAGCTGGCTACTT
>JADBJO010031914.1:0-16254 GCA_016801955.1 Conus betulinus | reverse complement strand
CCATTGCCCTTCGACTTTCAGTTTTTTTCCTCTCTCTCGAGAGAGTTTTTTTTTCGATCTTTCTCATTTCCCCAGTTGATCCCCTTGTACCAGGGACTTCCCCCTCCTCTAGAATTTTGTTTTGACATATTTTTGCCTACGGACGCTTGCTTTACATTGATTTGATTATGAGCTGATATTTGTATTTAACAATTACCTTACCTGTTCTCACAAGGAATCTACACAAGCTGCTTGGTTAGTACTGTAGTGAAAGTAAAACAGAGCCGCCATTTTTTTCTCGGTCAGTGCAGTTAGTAACTTTGTAAAAAGAACCCTCTTTTCCTTGATTATGTGACTGTGACAACAATATGTCACCATCAAAAATTATGACAGAACAAATGTTTCTAAAACCTCTACACCACTTTTGTTGTCCGTGGGCCGAAAAAAACACTCGTAATTCACTAAAACTTATCGGACTGGACACTGAAACTCCTCTGTGCCAGCCTTTTGACCCCAATACCATAATGAAACCTGCAATATAAAAAGTGTATAAATTTCAATTTCAAATCAAATAGTCACCCCCCCTCTGCTGGTAGTGGCAGAGAGCAGCCCAAAAGCCCCTCTCAAGCTTGTTTCTGGTTTGCGCTGCCTCTGGCGTCTCCATAAAAGGTTGGCTAGCAGCGAAATTGTTGAGTTATTACGTCCCCCTCATAGCAAAAGCTTTCAGGGGGTCTTTCGTTCACGTAGTCTTTGGTGTCAATGGATTTAAGAGATTTTCGTGGTGACGTTGGTCATTGTTATTATTCGAGACGGTGGTGGGGCTAGCATGTGGTGGTTCCTTTTTCATAACAGGAGAGACACTACTTGGCTACTCATACAGGAAAGTCAAATGGGGCGCCCTACTCAGGAAATAATCCATTTCTTGTGTTCTAATTGGAAATTACTTTAAAAGATTCGTTCTATTCAAATGAGTAACCCTTTAATTTAGACAACTAATAAAGATTTCCTAAAAATGTGTATGATATAGAACATCCCTACTCGATTGAAGATTTTTGTTTTGTTTGTTCCGGTTTATTTTTCCTGCGGAACTACGTCCTGCTCAATAAATTGCCAGCAAAACCTATACATACAGCATCCTGTGAAATTTTTTTACTCTCTTTTTCTTTGTTTACACTAATGTTTTGCAGAAGCACCGGGCTGTAATCTACCGCGGAAATTCTTTATTTTATGTGGGATGCTACACATCTTTGATGAAGAAAAAAAATCGTAATGGGGATCAGACAGAAAATAGATAAGAACATGAAATCAAAGATTCACGCAGCAAAGAAATGGAGCTCCCCTCCTTCTATCCCCAATCAAAGCCAAAGGCACACTGCTATTGACAGATATCAGGACTACACACACACACACACACACACACACGCTCACGGACAGAACTTCCTCCCACTTACACACACCGCACCCCATCCCCACCCCCAACCCATATACCCCCGCCACACATGTGTGCACACATAAGATGCACTGACTGTGAAGAGACAAGGAATAAAAGAGAAAAACAATAACCATTTTTTTTAAAAAAAAGGAAAGAAAAGAAAAGGGAAAGAAAGAATTTTAAAAAAGGTGTGGTGTGTGTGTGTGTGTTGTGTGTGTGTGTGTTGTTGTGTGTGTTTACAGCCCAATCAGAGACTGTATACATGATGAAATGTGCTCCTGATTGTCGGACAGAGACACAGCCAAGGAAATGTTTTGATGGACGGAATATGATATGAAGATAAAGCTAAAGCATATCATAGAAGAAGAAGGATGGGCTAGGGTGATGCGAAGGGAGAGGATCAAACGTTCGGAAGAACCAAACATTATTGCACTGTATTTAGTTAAAAAGGCATTGGGTTAACTTCCCCTGAACGTGTGAAAACGCTGGGTAACTGCTCTCCCTTTAAAGCACATTCCGCAGTGGTTGGCAAGGAAAACGATTCGACTTGTGCACTGTTGGCTCACATTATTTGTTGACTGTTATTGATCATCTTCCACTATGTCCAAGTCAAACTGCATCTGCGTAGGACCCGTTCAGGTATGAATTCGTTGTTAGACGAAATTTCCAGAGACACATCGATGGGCGTCCTTTTTCGTTGTCTCTCTTGATTCAATTATTGGAATGAATTCTGAATCTGAGATCGGTGGTAACACAAACAGTTGCTGGCTTTACAGCTTTCTGCCGTAATGTTTCTAACGAAATGAAAAGAAAACTGTGTATTGTTTATGCCCTGGGTTTGCTATCTATTTAAATGAGTGTAAAGATTATAGTCCGTACCATTCGCAGAAGGCTACGCCAGCATGAAAAAGAATAATATGCCATAGTGACGGTATTGAATGGTAGATATTAGATAATGCCAATAATCAAATCAGTAAGGCAAAAAAAACAAACAAACAAACACAAACAATTTTACCGAGGCACGTTTATAGAAGATCATGCAATGAGGATTGTAGATCTATGTTATTTAAACTTTGAAAATAATCTTTATTGACTGACTGAAATGTAGATTTACGTAATTTAAATTTTGATTTGAAAAACTCCTCTTTTTATTTGATGAAATTTCAAGCATTTCAGAAATGCTGAGAGTTTTCAGGCTTAGTTTTTTCACAGTCACACCAGCAATGCAAAGGAAAAAAGCAATATTTCAATGAAAAAACACACCAGCAATGCAAAGGGGGAAAAAAAGCAATATTTCAAGGAAAAACAAACTAATAAACAAACAGCTTTGGACCTAAAACATTGCTGTGCAGCATTTTAAGAATTGCCTTTTAAATGATTGAAAACAGTATTGCTACCTTTTATGAGAGGTTTTGAAAGTAGAAAATTCTGCAGATATGGCAGATAAAGATGACTATGATGAAAATCATTCCAGCTGTTTTTGATGATGGATATCATTTCATATCTAGAGAGAACGAAGGGGATAAGGGGCTGTGATGATGTTCTGAAGTCAGTGAGCACAGATTCATGGACAGCTATATTTTAGCTTGGTACTCAACAGTGATGAACCTTGAATTGATGTAAGGAGTGCTTATGCTGGTAATTCCAGTGATTTTGGTAATGTTCTCTGGTACATCATGAGCAGAATAGGTCTTCGATGTGTATCAGTAGAGAGCAGAAACAAATCATATTCTTCACACACACACACACACACACACACACACACACACACACAACACACCACACACACACACTTACTCTCTCTTACCACACACTCTCCCTACGCTCTCTTTTGTGCTTGAACTTGAAGTTCCAACAATAGTTCATTATTGTTTCAATTTCATATGAGAGTTATGTATTTACATGATAGAAATTGTGTGCTTTTAAAAACTTTTTTGAGCTTGTGGTTATATGTTCAATTAGTTCTTTTCTTGCTTATGAGGGCAGGATGTAAAAGAGCTGGAAAGCTTATTCTTTAACCCTCAATAAAGATAATTTGGACATGACTTGAATTGACTTCACACACACACACACACACCCACACACACACACACACACACACACACACACACACAATCTGGCTATGTCCTAGTTAAAACTTCACAGACACAATACTAGCTTCTGTGTTTGTGTTGCTTGCTGCCGATGGTCAGCCCTGGTAGAGGCATAAACATTTAGTAATCACATATATATGCATATATTATGTTATGCATTATGTTAGCTTGTGACTGATGAATCATAATACATGAATTGATAATGTATCATTGATATTGTGCAAACATTCAAACAGTGCGGCAAGACCAGTGATCTGTAATTTTTTTGGCGGATGCAACAGAGGTATCAGGAGGAGACTACCGACCCACACAGGGTTGTAGGTACATGTGTGTGTGTGTGTGTGTGTGTGTGTGTGTGTGTGTGTGTGTGGTGTGTGTGTGAGTATGTGTGCATTGTTTAGGATGTGATGTAATCCTCATGTTTGGAAAGGTGGTATTTCAAAGTTTGTCATACATCATCTTCCCATTTTGTCTAGCTCCAGTGCTGATGATGATAATCAGGAGATTATCGTCTTTGTTCTATCAAAAATAAAAAAAAGAAAAGAAAGTCAAAGTCTGGAAAAATATTTTCAACTTTGCTGGAAATTCAAAGCTAACAAATAAGCATTAAAAATTTTTTTTCAATTAATTTAGTTTTTTTATGTTTCTTATATGTTTACAGCATTGTATCTGTCTGTAACAACAATAATGTGTAAGTCATTGCTTTGTTTGTCTTAAATGAAAGTGGAACAAGACTTCACTGCGAAAATTGTGCTACTAGAACTATGTGTAAGTTCATTCCCACCAAAGTCACACAGATTAATGATTGCGTGGTCACATGGCTTATCGTTGTTTCTGTGTCAAACGATGTGGGGCAGGATCCTGGAGTTTGAGGTGAATGGGTTGTCTGTGCCGGCCGTTCCTCTGTGGATGTGGAGCGTCTGGTTCCTTGCAGTGTTGGACAAAAAGTAAGTCCTCGACTTCACCCGCTTTGGATGGCGCACGTTTTGCACCACTGGACTCACTCCACTTACCACAGCACACACACACACACACACATCAAACACAAAACACACATCCACACACACCACACAACGCACACACACACACACCACACACACACACACACCAAACAACACAGGCACAACACACCACACACACACACAAGCACACACGACACATGCAACCTGCACACAACACACACACAGCACACAACACACACACAATGCACAAATACACCTCTTACATTATATCACTTAGATGCATGTTCTGGGAACAGCCCAACACCTTGTAGAAGTGGCTCAAGTAACACACCGCTTGCACACAAACGGCACAACAGTATATAATATGTATATTTCTGGTAGGGCATGCACATTTACTGTTGGGCTTTGCTTTTGAATTACAAGTAAGAATAAAAAATGTGACAAATGGAAAGCACCCTCTAAAAGAGAGTCTTCAGCATTTTTTGTGATGTATTAACAAAAAGGGGTTGTATACATGTCATTTCTATCTTTATATCATTTTATTGTTTCACTTTTTGCTATGTTCTAGGATAATTCGTAATGTATAAGTAACTCCTAAAGTTCTAATGTCTGTTCTGGTTGCTCCCGTCATGTGCTTTTTTGACTAATATAGAAGTTCATAAGGTCTAGATCTTTTTGATTGTGTTGTATCTCAGCAGTGAAGTGTTAACAGTTTTATACTATGAGCAAGTCAAAAAAAAAATTGTTTCGATTCAGTCTGCGTGTAAATATTATGATTGTTCATGATTTTGTGATTCAGGGAAGTAACGCAGGTTATTATCAGTAGCTTTTTATGACCATGTAATTCAGAGTATGGCAGTATCTCATTTTGAGCACTTGACCGACTTATGTTGAGTCATATAAAGTGAACAGTTTAGCATGGGACAATTGCCTGACTGAACATTGAAGGTAGGACGAGGTGTAACTACTTACGATAGGATTATGACCATTTTCATTGAGGATGGAGTGTACAGAGGGCTTTTGGACCAGTTTCATGCAGCTTAACTGTAACCGATTGTGCAGTGAGTGCCTTGATGACTGGTGGTTAGATGAAAATGTTTACAGTTTACAGGTCCCCCCCACCGAGGGTTCGCCTGCCCAGCTGCTTTGGAGGAAGGTAACCGGCCTCACTGGTCGTGGTATGCAGGAGGCAGCACGTCCCATTGGAGTAACATGGTGATGATGGCGCCACCTGGTGTGGTCCGTAGGTTCGGAGGCCGGCTGGCCAAGGCCATACGCAGGATGCGCAGGGGGCATCTTCGTCCTACAACCCCTGACCCAGCCCAAACCATGGACCAGGATCTGGAGAAGTGGTGGGTGGCCGGGCCCTTTACTTCCTCTATGAACGTTGCTTTTGCTCCTTAAGATTTTAGGGACAGATGTGCTGTCAGACTTTTTCCCTCCGTTATAATGAAAAAAAGGGAATAAAACCTGATGTATGAACATACTGGGGAAAATGGTCTCATATTGCCTGTTTCATGTAATGATGTGAGCAGCTTCACCTGATAAGACTTTTAAACAAAAAAAAGAACAGGGAGTCTGTAAAGTGTGGGGAACCTAGGGGTGTGAAGAAAAAATGATTTTGAAAAAGAGTCAGAGTGGACGTGATGTCGTGAAGCAGTTATTTAAATCCAACAAAGTTCTATTCTCATGTCATGTATTGATACACATTTGTGTTTATGTAAACGGGGAAAATAGGTATCTTCCTGTTGGTCTGTCTGCGTTCATGCTGATGTCATGTTGTTGTTTTTTTTTCCCTTTCTTGGCACAGGCGCGGATGTAAACTGATCAGTTCTGCAATGCAGAGGGGTCAAACAGATCGTTGAGGGCAAGAGAGAGGTTTGTCACCAGGATGGAAGACATATGATATGTTCTGGCCAATTAAGGATGGGCAGATGGGTTGAGAGGTGTTTTGAGAGACGTACAGAAGCATGAATATATAAGCAAAAAATATATTGGGCGGAAGGATGAAAAAGCAATTACAGCAATCGCACAAGTGAGTAACACGAAAACACAAAACAGTCACTCACAAGCCAAGAAATGGGCCCCACAATACACATTACAGTAATTAACGGACACGGTCCTTCACTGTATGGCTGGCGAAGGATTCGCATCAACGTGGGACCTGACCAAGCTGAAAAACGAAGCGCGGTGTTGCTTCGCTCACCACATCCCCTCTGCCCCTGAGAGAGTGAAGAGGCCGTGGTGCGTGGTCAGCCTCAGCCAGGGGGAGGCAACCCGGGGCCTTTTTGCATGGAATGTGGACTGGTAGACCCTATGTTATAGCCCAGGTGTGCCAGGGATCTGCTGGGGACTGGACAGCTCGTCAACATGAGTGTGGTCAGTGTGCCTGTCCTGTGTGGATTATTATGGGGAAATAGTGACTGGTGTTAAGCTGGACCTAGATGATGGAGTGTATTGTATTCTAACGCCCGCATCCGTTGATGGTTTACGACAAACTGGTATGTTGTGTGGTATGGAGATGTGTGTGTGTGTGTGGTGTGTGTGTGTGTGTGGTGT
Source organism: Conus betulinus (assembly GCA_016801955.1). Classification (NCBI taxonomy): domain Eukaryota; kingdom Metazoa; phylum Mollusca; class Gastropoda; order Neogastropoda; family Conidae; genus Conus; species Conus betulinus. Next base: position 9,229 of record JADBJO010031914.1, on the reverse strand, counting down.
GTGGTGTGTGTCAGTGCGTGCAAATGGTGGGTGTTTGTGCATGTGTGAAGGTTGGTGTCATATGAAATAGCAAGCTGTTTGCATGAGTGTTGCTGTCGTTATGGGGCTACATGGTGTTGAGTCTTTCAGATTAAATGAACAAAAAGCATGGATTCTATCAACTATATGCAGGGTTTATCTTATATGCATGGTATTTTAAATGCTTACACGGCTGTTGGTAGATATTGTGATCCAGTGACTCATACTTAGTTTTTCAATGTTTAGCTGGTGTTCCATATGGTATTACATTGCTTATTAACATGGGAAAAAAAAGTGTTTTTTCAACTGAAAAAAATATACAGATGAGTACTTTGCACAAACTCAGCATCAAAACTTACGTTTTTTGTCTACCAGATTATGTTTTGCAGAATATCCGCAGTATTTTAGTACGCTTTCAGGTCCAAGGAGGGAGTGGGTTGCAATGCTTGAACTTGGACTAAAGATTGCTGTGTACTAAGCTATACTACCATGAATGAGGCTGATTTTTGTTTGTTGTTTTAAAGAACACTACAAAACCGGCACGATGATAATCTTGTAAGGACAAGTCGCTTCGTCGCATTTTGTATGTCCATCAACTGTTCTTGAATGGGTCAGCCTCTAAAATTTCAATCTTTTGGTCAAACTCAAAGTGTTGCTACCTGCTGGCAGCAGAATGGTTGGGAAGCTGCTTACTAACTGATTGCATTGTGGAAGGGGGGGTGGGGGGGGGAGTGGGGGGGGGGGGGGGGATAGGGGTTGGGGGGGGGGTGGGGGGGGTGGATTCGCTGGGCCAACTATCTAGCGTGCCGGGGTATGACATCAAGGGGGTGGTTTGGTGACGGTTCTGGCGCGGGCCGTCCCCCCTGTCAGAGAAATGCATTCTTCCTGAGAGAGAGAGTCCGCTCTCTCAATCTTGGTCTGGGGACTTATCCTATCCTTCAGCTTGAATTGGTTCTGGGTGGCGGTTGAGATCTGCTGTTGTCCTTTCCCGAATCCTGTTTGAAGAAATCATGTTTCTGAATCCACCTGATAATGCGTTGGCCCTGGGTTCCGTTTGTTGTTTCTTTTCTGTCAGCTGCCAGGAGATGTGTGTTGAAGTTGAAATACAGAACACGCTGATGGGGGGGATGATTTATTAGTTCTTTGCAGAATAACAAACTCAGGTGAACCCAAGGCAAAGTGAAGAGGGAGGGGGGACTGTGTAGGCAGGCTTTGGTGTTTTTGCTCGATAACGCCAAATTAGGGGGTCTGAAATCGGCAAAACATTTGGCCAGAATGTTTGAGAGAACGTGGTACAAACAAATTTACTTTTGCCAGCAATTTGAATCCGTATAAGGTTAACATGGAAGTAATGTTCAGCTCAGTGAATCAGAGCGCTTTTGGGCACAGCTCATGTAAAAAAAAAAGCAAAGAAATAAAAACTTATTCTGACAATGACGATAATAATCTGGGATATACAATACAATGACCAGAAAACTTACTTTGCTTCGGAACTTTATTGCTTTATATTTTTCGCTTCGGTTGTGTTTGTTCTGTACTGGCTGCACGCATTCCCATTCTATGTATCTTTTTTTACCTTTGCAACAATACCTAAGACAGTAGGTTACGCTGTGTGATGTTTGAAGGTAAAAATTCTTTGGCTTGAACAGGAGATCTAGCCGTGTTAGTGAGGCTTGTGATGTTGAAGTTCATTCTTTAGCATTGGAACAGATATCTAACATAGTTGACCCTGTGTTGTGAGGTACAAATCTTTGCATTGAACAGAGGATCTAAGACAGTAGTGAGCGCTGTTGTGTTGAAGGACAAATCCTGTGGCACCCTCAAAGTCCCTGACGGTGAACGTTGTATGGTGTTTTGAACATCACAAAGCCAAATGCCTTCAGAGGGCGAACAAGCTCGTAAGTCTATTTCTGTTTTTTTCTTCCATCATCCTTTAGTGCCTTGTTTGTGATTTAAGGTGCGTGTGCCTATTCCATCGCCCTATTTTATGCCCCGATGATGTTGTGTTGGACTGCAGTGAAATGGAACCATTATGTCTTGCTATTTTGTCAAACGGTTTTACCTCCATGCAGGTTATTTGTTAATGCCGGTGACCGTCCTCAGAATAATGAAACTGTAAGCTTCTGCGAAGATTATACTGTTTGCACATGCCTGACCACCCTATGCATTACTTGCTCATAAGGTGACTGACGTCATCAATACGCATATCTTATTGTATCTTTCCTAAACATCCAAGTCCTGTAGTGGCACGATAGGTTATCAACACGTTTTCCCCACTTGCAATACAGATATGGTGACTCAGAGATTACTGGTTCGAATGCCAACAATTACATATTCTGCACGCAATTGTTACATACCCGGTAGCTTACCGAATACCTTTCTATTGTCACATTCATACACCATGTTTAAGTTTGCAGAATCATTGTTGTCACATCAATAGTAGGTTTAGAAATATAGTTCTTTCAATGAACATCCATGACAGGTTGCAGACTACTGTTCTGGGTCGTGACATTCAGTAGGGCGTAAGATTGTTCTATAGGCAACACTGTTGCAGTAGTTACCAAAATACTAAAGACGATAACTGGAGATGCACATGATGTTCTGTATTGGCCGTATCCTATGCATCAAGATGATTCTCTGCTAATCTGTATCTTTGACGGGAACATCATGGACTGTTACCCTTTTTGGCATCTCCAGACGCTGATTCTGGCATCTAAAATACTAGTTAGGAACGAAGGTTCTTTGATTTGTTTTTCTCTGTATAAACATTGGCTGTGACCGATATGGTTCTTTGAGTGTCTTCAAATTGCATCAGCTGTGACAGATATTCTTTATACCTTTTGCATCATCAGCTGTGACAGATGTTCTTTAAGATCCTTTGAATCTCTCTGTGCCAGATTTTTCTTTAGATTCCTTGAATGCACGCTGTTACAGATGTTTCTTTAGTTGTCCTTTGAATGCCTCATCTGTGACAGATGTTTCTTTTAGTTGTCCCTTTGAATGCATCAGCTTGACGAAAAAAAAAAAAATTTTTTGTTTCTTATTGTCGCTTTGAATACATCGTCTGACGATTGTTCTGTGTAGTTGTCCTTTGGAATACATGGCTGTGACAGATGTTCCTTAGTGGTCCGTGGTGGGAAACAGGGGCTGTGACAGATGTTCCTTTATTGTCCGTGAACATCGGCTGTGCGATGGTCCTTTTAATTGTCGTGAATGGATTGGCTTTGCAGTTTGTTCTGTGGTGTTGTTGGGGGGGGGTTGGGTGTGTGTTGCACATGCCAACAAGCAAGACACCATCATGTTTGTGTAAGAGTGTCTTTATCCACGTAGTAATAAGAAAGGGCTTTAATGCAAGAAGGGGTTTATCAGTTGAGGAACAGATTACCAATTTTGTTCTTTTCTTTGTTTAGTTGATTGGTTTTTGATACGTTATGACGTCAAACGAAGATACGTAACCTGAGGGGCGATGCATATTGTATCAGGTTAGGAATCCTTATGACATTGGATAGAATGCCTAACAAAGTTTGAGGCCGAGGGAGCATAGATTTCTGACCTGAAATTGTAATGACTGAAGGCTGAGACGGAATCATGGTTTTACTAAGGGCACAACACTGCGGGGTCCCAATGGGGCAGTCGGCCAGGACGTGTAACTCGGTGAGGGTGAATTAGCCCAGACAGCTGTACTTTTGGTGGGGTCGATGTGTTTCTCACGTCCCATGCAAGAACCACGAAGCTGAACAGGGAGGAAAGGTGGACGTAGCCACGAAGTCTGTTCACAATGCGTAACGGCATGGACTGTTCAGGTGGTTTCTTTCAGTTTTTTTTTGGTTGGAAGGGGGGGTGAGAAGCCCGCGAGATTAGTAGATGGACAGGTTTGAAAAGAATGGCTGTAGTGGGCTAACAACTCCGTGGGGTGTGCGAACCCCGAAAATTAACCAGGACTTGACAGCAGTGAGACGAATAATGCCGTTGGGATATAGTACCGTGGATGTGGTAAGATTCCGGCGGGCAATTTTTTGGTCAGTGGTATTAGTCAAACTCCAAAATAATGTAAACTGATTTTTGAAGATTCGGTTGTAAAGAATACAGCAGCTTTGGAGCCATATATTAGATGACGCATCAGTGGCTGATTGTGTATATTCAAAACAGGGGGGCTCATGGGGTGGGTTAAACATCAATGATGTGGGGGGACTGGAAGAGTTGGCAGTATATTGATGGATTTATCATGTGACAAGTTTTTAAAATGTAGTTGGTTAGGACCCGCATTGGTCTGAGGGTGTTGTTTGGGACTATTTTACGGGTCGGGAAGCGGTAGTGCTAAAGACGAAAATGTGGGGGGGGCGGGGGGGGGGGGAGGTGTGGTGAATACACTGGTGTGCACACCAAACGACAGAACGACGCGGATGTCGCAAAAGATAACATGATTGGGGGCAGGGGGGAAGAACTCTGCCTTATACTAATGGGCTACGAAATAAAGTGCAAGGAACTGCTAGGTCATTGAGTTAGTGTCTTTGCCAGTATATATTTTGAGGAGACTATTGGCATTTGACAGGTGCGGCAAAGGAGCAATCGAGTTTGTATGGGTTCTCAAATGATGTCTAAGTGAGGGGTCAGATCATGCCTTTGTGGCTGCGTGAATGTAATGGGGGTGGTTAGGGGTCAGGTGATCTTTTGGTTTACCGTCATGCTGCAAACGGGGTCCGAGCAGTCGGTAAGAGACCGCAATTGAGCGAGGAGATGTGTGAACCAATAGAATCTGACGAAGAGGCTGTGTAGGATCGAATTCGTGTATCGGATATCATGTCGACCGGCCTTTTGTTATCTGCCACCTGCGTTCTGTGAAGAAGCATGGCTGTATACATGTGAGTCTCTTTAATTGGGGGCCCTGCGGAGTGTCCTAGTTGTACTGGTCCCAATCGGTCTTCTCAAGGACTTCACAGCTACAGCTCCCCCGTACAGGGTCAGAGCCTCTCACACTTCAGGCGCAGATGCTCAACAGAGTGTTCAGTGCCAGTCTTTTCAGGCTATTTCAGGGACCATAGAAGTACAGATGCTGTCCAAGCCTGGGTTAGCTAGCAGAGTCTGATCCAGATTCAGCATGCACATGAGCGCGTAACTGTTTAGTCCGTTGGTTCTGATTGCTAACGAGACCGCAACGTTTATACCTCTATTCAAAGCATATGGCTGGAAGTGGAATGGAAATTCGACTGAGGCTACATGAGCGAGGGCATGAAGCCAAAGAAATCCGGACCACTGAACACTGTGTAGTGATTTATCGTTCATGGATAATGAGATGACGTGATGTTATGGGCTCCAGGTTCTGTGCGCTGAGACTGTGTGCGGTGCTTGTACCCTTCCGTCCGGAATATGACACATCCTTGTCCCTATGGCTTGGGAGAAACAGACAGCTGCATTGATCTTCAGAAAATGTTATGCGTATCCTTGAACAGTCATTGGTTAACAAAGGAAAATTCGCCTTGTTGTTCCCTGTCTTCCTCTTAAGTCACTGGATCGGAGCTCTAGGAAAGAGAAGCCATCTTGTACGCTACGATCTGGTAGGCCTAATTCGGGGAACTCATAGACTGGAACTAGCAACGAAATATGTGCTCCTGGTGGAGATTTAATTTGCTTCTGAGTTTCTGGTTTTGTTGTATGTGACTGTTACCAGGATTCCTGTTCTCATCTGTGGCCCACGGGTTGGGAGATATGTGCATGAATTGTCTTCAGGCTTGTGTGGTTGGGTTTGAAACAAACCATTTTTTCTGCTAGTTGTGGGTTAGGTATGGAACGTTTCCTGCGGTACAACCGTTTACAACCACAGTATTTAAATATAAAAAAAAAAAACCAACAGAATGACAATGGTATCAGCTGTTACCATAAACCACTTCGTTGTTGTGGTGATCATTCAGCGGCAGGCTTTGCAAGACTGCCCCGCATCAGCACCAACATCGAAGAAGACCCCGATGCCGTGCGCACAGGGTGTAACAGCGCTCCTGGAGACAAGATCGTGAATGGCCATTTCCCGCCCAGAGAGAAAGATGAACTGAGCATTTAACATTGAACTCACTTGACCCGTTCACACGACTGGGTGGCCATCACTGGAGGTGTCTGGTGGCATTGTGGTCAGGATCATGGACTGACTTTGAGTTTAGGGGGCATGTTGACAATGGGGCGAGGTCTCTAGTTGTTGGTTTTAGGGGTTCCAGTTATCTGCTGCGTACGGCAAGTGCCTGGTATGGTGTACATAGGTTACGATAAGACCAGGAATGGAGTGGATATTGTTATCATGATTGTTGGATAACTGCGTATTATGATTTTACCGAGTTAATTTTCTGGTGTGTGATTAAAATGTGGGTAAAGTTTACAAACTATGTGATCAAACGAGAAACAAATACAAGTTTGCTGTACTTGAGCCACTCTATTGTCAAGGGTATTCTGGGTCACTGTCCCATAAACAACCGTGGGTTTAGAGATCTACAAGCAACAAACAAGTGTAGATCACAGATCTCACATGACAACTTCCTAATAGACTTTTTTTTACTCCACAATTTTGGGTGGTGGTGGTTTCTGTTTTTTCCTTTTACATGAGATCTGTTTGGAAGCCTTCAAGTGCAGTATGTGTGTGCGGCATGTGTGTGGGCGTGTGTGTGTGTCTTGTGTGTGTGTGTGTGTGTGTGTGTGTGTGCTAGGAGATAGATTTGCTATCTATGTTGCTCAGTAATGTCCGTGCCTTCCCAAGGCATAAGTTTACATTAAAAATAAACAATCGAAAGATAAGACTGTACACATTTGCTTCCGGTGAAGCTTGGCGTGTGTTCTTCTTCATTCTGTTTTACTTTTGCCGTTTCTTATAAAGCTATTGTCCGCACTCTTTTAGAAATGAATCACGCATTGAGGAACTGTTAAAAATTAGGACCATATGACCAAGATCCATCTAATATACTGCATGAAACTATCATATGTTTCTGGTTCGTCCATGCTGAAGAAGGACCAGCTTGCTTCTTCTTCACTGCCTCAAAGCAATGGGTAAGGTGTCTCTGCCACCTCCGGCTGATTCTGATTTCTTTGGAGAATCGGCAACCACCTTCATGGTCTGCTCAGTTTCTCAGTGGTTTGGTCAACAGAATGCTGAATGAATCAGCAAGAACACCATCATGTCTGCTACAGTTCTCATTGGTTTGGTCACAGATGCTGAAGAATCACAAGGAACAACCATCATGTCTGCTACAGTTCTCAGTGGTTCGATCACATTTGCTCAGTGGTTTTGTATCACAGATGCGGAAGAATCACTCAACACCATCATTGTCGCTAACAGTTCTCAGTGGTTTGGTCACAGATCCTGAGACTCAGCAACACATCATGTCTGCTAGCAGTGCTCAGTGGTTTGATCACAGTTATTGTCGTAGCGCCACAGATCAACAAAACTTGATGATGAATAAGATGAGAACAAAGCCACCTCTTGTGCGTATAGACAGTAAAGAATCTATAAAGTCAAGGCATAGAGCGTGCCAAGAGGGGTCAACGCAAAGTGCGACCCAGCTGTCTGAAACCAGGGACAATTCGTTTCTGACTGTAACATCATACTCTGGCTTTATGCAACAAGTCGTTGACGGAGTGGAGACGAGGAGTTTGACAGATGTGGGAAGGGCAGGACTGCTGCCTGTGACAGTTGCTCTCTCAGTATTGAAAGGACTGAACACAGCTATGCAGGAATCCATGCATGTGCGTGCTATTGTCTCACAGAATTTCATATCTATCCATGCAGAAGAGGAGGAATAAACAAGACAGTTGGTGACTGGCATGGATGTAACGGCAAGATGTAATACTGGAACTGGAAACGAAAAAATTGTAACTCTATAAACCGCTGTGTAACTAACTGCTTGTAAAAAGATTCAGCGCCACAAGCCACTGACCACATGCTGACCAACTGTGGGGTGGGTGGGGGTGGGGGATGCCCACTTTCTTTATTCAGTGTATTACAATATTAGGGCCCATGATCACTATTGTTGTGTCCATCCCCGGGGACTAAACCTGTTGGAGCCTCAAGTAGGGTAGCCCGAGAGAAATCCTTCCTGCAACATCACAAAAAAAAAAAAAAAAAAAAAAAAAAAAGCGACACAAGAGAACGAAAGAAAACAAAACCCCAACCCACAACATTGAAAAAAAAACATTCAAAATCATTCCACTCTACTGTCCACCACAACGAAGAGTAAACACCAAACAAAGCCATGACAAATGTTGCTGTGTGTAAGGCACTATTATCATTAAACATGCTGTTGGCTTGACACACTCATGTCGACTTGTGTCCCATTTGCTCCCCTTCCCATTCCTTGTCAATGACACGAACTCTATCCGCCTAGAGCATGTCTGAACACAAGAGTGTAAACTTAACCAAATCTGAATATTGACCGTTTATTTTTTTTTTCTTCCAGGTCCTCTACCAAGCTTCATTTAACATACTGTTCACAAGAGAGTACACAAGCTGTCCCCCCCGCCCCCCGCGGCCCCCCAACCCCTTAAAAAAAAAAAACAAAAGAAAACAAAAAAATAACACTTTTTTTAAAAAAGAATCAAATAAGTCACGAGGCCACTTTATATTTCTTTTTTTTCCTTACACTAGTCGTGTTTTGTGAGTCCTGTTTAACTGCCTTGGAACCAGTCCTCTATAATGTGTCTGTCCTTATTTTGTCAGAATGGTGTAGTCTTTGCTTCCTGTCAGCATGCCATAAGCTGGCCCCTCCGAATCCCACAGCGCAGATGGATCAACCCCACCTGGCACCGCTTGCAGGAGCATTATATGATTGGTGTGGTGGGGGGGGGAGTGGAGGGGAGATTGATTTTCAAAATATGTTTTCAGTTTCCGCAGCAGTCACTTCATACTGTGAACTAGGTCGTTAATATTACACATGATTGAAGATCTGAACTACCAGCCTCTTTCTTTCGCAAAAGTAGTATTGTTGTTGTTATATTGTCTCTGAGTGTCCTCCACGACAGCCCTGTTCTCATTTTCTTTAGGGCAGGGTTGTTTTTGTTGTTATTCCCCCCCCCATGCTGTTATTGCTGGGTGTCTGACTGTCCCATGACAGCACTATCCTCCGTTATCTATAACAGGGTGGTGGTCTCGTTGTTATTGTTGTTGTTGATGTTGTTGTTGGATGATGTGTGATGATGATGATTTTTAATGATGATGTTGAACTGCTGACGCAAGGGG
>JADBJO010031913.1:12500-16255 GCA_016801955.1 Conus betulinus | reverse complement strand
AAAGAAAGCAGACTTCCAACAAGATCCGGACAGCAATAATTTCCGGGCCATTTTATTATCGTGACAAATCGTGATGACTTTCTATTGATTGGTGGGACAACCTGCCTGTTCAAATGTCACGACAATTGGATGTTGTGGGGGAGCTGTGTGTGCACAAGTCACTCTACTGGATCCCCCAAACCTCCACAAAACAAACAAATCACATGACCTTTCGAATGCTCATGCTAAAAAACATATTTATTCCTCCCATGCCAGCCCCCCCCCCCCCCCCCCAGCCCTCCCCCCCCCCCCCCCGCCCCCCCAACCCCCCCGCCAAAAAGAAAAATAAACAAGGGGGTAATCATATACGCGGTGTGAAAAAAGAAAAAATCTTTATAAAAAAAAGGGGTACCCTACCTCGCTTATAAAAATCGCTGTCAAAGTTCCATTTTCTAGCGTGAAAATTCAGTTTATGTATATCTAAGCAGTGACACGCACATATGGGCTACTTCTAGACCTCCCTTACTTAGAAACTGCTTATCTGAAACCAAAACTGCTTTAAAAAAGTGGTAACGACGCAAACAGGGGGGCTACGTTACACTCTTCAACACCCATCTTATCTTACTTATCTCATCCGCATCCCTCTCTGTATCCAAATACCTGTGTTTCAAGTTCTTACTAATCTTTCTAGTGAAAATGCAGTTATGTTCTTATTCTCAAGCCTCTACTTTATATGTCCTCGGTCTACTTCTACCTACGACGGTAGAACACTGCTTACTGAACAAAAACTGCTTTTTTATAAAATAGTGATGAGGGGCGAAGCAAAAAAGAAAAGCTGTTCCTTTTACCTTATTATAAGTACTTGAGAGTGTGTATATCTTCTACTGAAATATAAAAGTACAAAAAATCAGCAGACTGAGATCTTTATTCTTGAAAGACTTACACCCCATACCTTACTCCAGAATTCCTCAGCCCCATGCTAATTACGACAAAAGCGAATCGAACGAACGAAACGAAATTTTAATGTTACCAGGGTAATGCGAATAATCAGCAATACATGACAATGGTTTTTCCCACCAGCCTCTGGAGGCAAAAGGAAAAAAAAAAAAGATCAAATTAATGCAAATGCGCATGTTTTTTTTTCCGAAAAGGAAAAGGGAAAGCGAACAAAGATCAAATAGGAAATGCAAACAATGACACCAGTTGTACATTTCAATACATTTCAATAAAACGAATAGCTATGTCCACATACATTGACAAACGAGCGCAAATAAAAAAACGTGTGAACACAGCGGCACAAGGAATAGGTCCAAGTGGAAAGAGGATAGGGCAAGGAATAGGGCTTGGGGGTGAAGGGGCAATAGGTCAAAAACTCTTCCCCCTACTCTTCTCCCCCCAATTCTCTGAATGGTCTCAAAGGTCCCTATAAGCCATACAATATATCTAACAAACTCCCTAAAAAAAAAACATCCCCCGCCCCTCAAGCCTCAGGGAAGTGAAGAGTCCATAATCATTGCATGGATACTTAAAAATAAGAAACAAATCTCCTGCAATACAAAAAAAACTTCTCTCTCTCTCTCTCTCTCTCTCTCTCTCCTCTCTTCATCTCTCTCTGCCACACACAACCGCACACGCACACACACACAACACACACACACACACACACACACACACACACACGTGTGTGTGTGTGTGTGTGTTGTGTGTGTGTGTGTGTGTTTATTAGGGGAGGTATTGTCATTTGATATGTCGTTTATTACGGGATCTGGGAGAGATGTTATGTGTACAACGTTTTTCGCCAGAAATTTCGCAGAAATTTCATAGAGGGATGTGATTACGATCTGCGTTCAAGATCACAGACTAGAATAAGTTTAAATGAAAAATGAGGTTTCTTACGGGGGATTATCTATATATTTCGTCGATTCCCTGTGTTGACTAACGACACCACAGGGATTTTTTTAACTCAACCCTTTCATTATTATTTATTTTTTTTTTTTTTTTTTTTTTCGTTAGGCTAAGGCGTTGAGGTGGAGGTTGAGGGAAAACCAGGGGGGGGGATAAATGTAGGAAAGGGGAGGTTGTGGCAGGATAGGGAAGGGAGTGTCGAGTGGTCATTGACAACTGTGGTAGAAAGCTCATTAATAGCACCAGTGTCAATCTTTGGTTATCTTTTAGATCAATCACTAAACCAAGCGACGGCATCCTTGTGTTCTCCTAGTTGTCTGTTCGGTGTGACTGACAACGTTGGTTTGACAATGACTAACATGACTAATATTATGATGATGTATTATCATCAACACGCATAGTCCATCATTGCGTCAGGCAATGACTATTGTCGTCATTCAGCTATGTTACTGACGCAGCGTTATCTGATTCTCTTTGCGTTTGCCCTTGTCATATCGTCAGTAATGCTATCACAGACTTTAAAAAATCGCAAAAATGGATGGGAATGAGATAAATGGTTTCTGTTAAAGGTATAAATGTAGTTACTTAGCATGCATGAAAAAAAAAAAAACACCCAACGAAACAACAACGCGACACACAACGACCTTGAAAAAACAGACCGAGAGTTGAATTAGTTTCATCGCCCCCTCATCTTCCCGGTTGCCCAGAAAAACCTATTTCCACACCTGAGATGTCCCAGTAGTATTGTAACACCATCACTGTCCATCAAAACTTCCTGACACTTCTCTTCTTTCCATAACAACACCAGTGGAAAACCGAGAAACCCGCGTTGCTTCAGGTATCCGTTCTCAACTGATGTCTCACGAATCCTGCTTTCTTTGTCTACTTCATGGGCTCATCCTGACTACTTGATATACTGCTTGACAATAATGGATTCTTTGGTGTAAAGTTGCCGTGTGCATGCTCCTGGCGTCCATTTGCCTTACAAATCACCGCAAAAGCTCTCTCTGTTCTTATCCGTCGTGGTTTTGTGTTTTGGTTCTCATTCCTTTGGCTCTCAATACATCAGTTCTGTTTACTCCTCCGCTTCTACTCCCCCCAGCTCCTACCTCTTCAGTGCTCATCCTCTTCTCTCACGCCCTCATCTGGATGTTCTGATTTGTTGTTTTCCATTTATACCACCACCACCACCACTACCACAACCAGTAGCACACACCAGCAGCACACCAGCACCACCACCACTACCAAGCAGCAGCAGCAGCAGCAGCAGCACCACCACCACCAACACCACCCCACCACCACCACCATGATCATCACCATCATCCATCATCATCATCATCATCATCATCATTGTCATTTTAATATCTCTGCTTGTCAACATCGTCATGAATGTAGTTACGATTGATATCAACATCATTGGCATGTGATTGTCATCATAATCATTTTGTATGTCTATGTCTATGTCTATGTCGTCAGCGTTGTGACCACACGGGAAAAAAAATGTCAACAAAAATGTCATCTCACCTGTCATTTGTTTGTGCCAGCGACCGTCACTCATCTCATCCTTTTGTCTTTTTAGACACGTTCTCTCCACAGTAATCTTTTCTTCTTTCAGCTGGACTTTTCCCTTTTGAATGTACAATCACTGTCCATGCTGAAACAAAATCTTATTTTTACATTCTCACCTTCAACAACAAAACATAACCATCAAATCTGGGATTTTGCTTATGGTATGCGTGAGTGAGTGCAGGCATACTGTCATTTGAGCCTGTGAGCCTGTACGCTTCTGTTAGCGCATGTGGTGTGTTGGCTGTGCTGCGCAATATGTCTTTTGTGTGAAAATCGATCATTTGTTTGACGTATCGACAATT
>JADBJO010031912.1:10000-16257 GCA_016801955.1 Conus betulinus | reverse complement strand
GAAATCCAGTAATTTTCACTCTCCACATCTCCCGGAGGACCCAGCGTCAGTAGCAAGGGACAGTTCACACTCGCACCAAGCACAAAAGTGAAAAGCAAGAATTTTTCCAGAGACATAGATGAGATTTCGGCACCATGACAGGTCTCATGAAGACGGAGCCGTTCACATCCACCTCAAGCGGGGGGCAAGCCATACAGTGTGCCGGCGGGCAGGAAGAGTACCATTCCCATACAGAAAAAAAGTTAGGGAGGAACGGACCGTATGGAGAAGGGCAGGAATAATTCAGCTGGTCACAGAACCAACAGAATTGGTGCGCTCCCATGGTGCCAGGGGTAAAGCCAAACGGGAAGGTGAGACTTATGTGTAGACTACAAACAGTTGCTTGAACACAGTGGTGAAGAGACAAAGATGCATGCTTCCTAACCTGGACAACATTGCGCCCGAAAGATGGTTGGGCATCGTCCAACCATCTTCTCCACTCTTGATGCAGTGTCGGGTTTCTTCCAGATCCCGATACAGGACGAGAGGCAGGCTGCTGACAACATTCATCACATCATGGTCCGAGCGTGTACACACGTGGGACATGCATGCATTCTCGTACCAGGTGATATGTCCACACACGTGTGCCAATGGGTATGGTATCTCTCTCGGACCTGCCAGAGTGTTTCCAGACAAAAGATTGAAGGAAGTCCCGCCGGACCGTAGGAAGGATGCCTGCCCCCCAGAGGGCTGCGAGGCGGCCCCATCCATGGACGACACAATCGTCTACGGAAAGACAACATTGGAGGAGCATGACATAGACATTCGCCCCAATGAAAGCTGTGCCTAGACCAGAATATTGAACACAGTCAGGACTCAAATGTCTGATCAACAAAAAGCAACAACGTGCAATCAGGGGTTGCCAGAATCAGACAGAGCAGGAATTGAAAAGAAAGTCAAGTAATCAGTCCGTAGCCATTCGGCGCACCGTAAGTAGTCAGTGAGGACGACGGGATCGAGCCTGATCCAGCGAAAGTCAGCACAGTCTCCATCAAGGACAGGTGCCACCACCCCCAAAATCAGTCGAGGTCGGAGCTGAGAGACAGTGTGCGGCATGTTCAACTAATCTGACAGGATTCGTGAAAAACCACATGGGCAGACACTCTGAAGCCTGTGACTGATGAATTACTGAAGAAGGATCGAGTGTTCAGGTTGGGGCCCTCAGAACCAACAGAAAGCATGTGATTGTGCAAGCATGTGAAAGAAAGGAAGAATAAACTGAATAGGTAATTAGCAGGCAGCCAGGACACGAGCGTTCTATGGATCCCAAGCTAGAGACGTTGTGAGTGCGACAGTGTAGCAGCTGGTCTAGGAGAGCATGTTTGATGCAGAAGTGTGGACATAGGACTGTTGTTCCATTGCATTCGCGTTTCCAAGAACATTGAGTGGCAGGAAGAAAGCGCTATGCGCCCAAATTGAAAAGGAAGATAGCTTACGCGCAGTGTGGCGGCCTGTGAGAAATTGTCGCCAAAATATCTCTGAAGTGGCCTGGACAAATTTGAACTGCAAACGCGACCACAACAAACCCACTCTTTGTTCCACTTCATGAAAGTCATACAGTGGGGCATTGATTCGACAAGCTCCAATTTGACTGTCAGCTTTTGTGGTTATGTTTTTTTAAGGACTTACTTCTGAGGGAGAGTCAACTTTGAAGTTTGTGCATGTTCCAGTAAGTAGCATCGTTTGTAGCCGACGCTTTGTTAAGACAGAGGGTTTGCTTTTTTTGATTTTTTTTTGTTTTTGAAATGCAAGGAAGAAAGGACATGGATCAGACCCCAAATCTCGACGTGATAAAGCGTCTGAGGTTCACGTTGATTCTGATGATTCCGACGTCGTCATCGTTCCTAGTGACGCTGGACCAGAGGACCCATCCTGGAGATCATACGAGCAGAAGAAAGAGACCGAATGTACGTGAAAGCGCCTACGTATGAATCAGTGAGTTCAACCAGGTGAAGCGAAGCTAGACTGTTTGCAGTCGGAGTGGCCAAAACATAGAGCTTCCCTAGCGTGAGGCAGATACGTTTGCAACGCACAGCCAAGGGGAAGTTATCATCTCATAGATGCCAGCGGTATCAGAGCACAGTAGGGAGCCCTCGCTCTCATAGAGGGATCTATGCCTAGGCATGGAAGAGAGGATTTGTTGTTCCTAGCAAGACGACAACGTTCCGAGCACTATCCTTGAGGAAACTGCAATATGAATCTCATCACACAAGGATAATTTCACAAAGAACTGCCAGGAGAACGAGCAATACTCGCACACTCTGTTTGGGGGACCAGGTTCTCGGCGAGGCATATCCAAAAGGAACTACAATAAACAAGGGCAGAGGAATTTTTTACGAGGGAAAACAGGCGCCAGCGCAAACGCAATGAAGCCACTTTTTCGTCCTACTGAGCTACCTGAGCGAGCATGGCTCACTTGTTGGAGCAGAATTCTCACACATCAAGATGACGACTATCTGGTAGCAGACATTCTCACACATCAGGTCCGCTTAGAAAAAGTCGCCTATCTAGCAAAGTAGCAGTGACTATTTACTTACTTTCAGGGAAGCCTTTCACCCTCCAGTGTTTCCAAACTCATGAGCGTAGAATTTTCACAGCAGATGAACAACTGTCTCGATAGGGGAAGATTCCGGGCTCGGCAGTTTCGTTTTCAAAATTCGGCTCACTCAACAAGCTCTTAAACTCGGGCATTCCAGACAGCCAGTGGCGTTCCGCAGGTTTGTTGCCCCCCTCCCCCCCCGAGTCTCAATCGGCAAGCACCTTTGGGCCTTGCGTCAACCAGTCATTCGCTGTTGAATTACAGAGTTTGTGCCGTTCAAACTCTAGCAAAAGGAAGGTTCGGCTGCCAGACCGAAACAAGCCAGCGTCAGTAATACCTGCCAGCCTTTCCTCGCTCCCCACCAACGTTCGGCCGAATGCCCGACAATGAGGAGCTGAATCAGCGTGTTGCGTTGAAAATCTTCCCAAGAAAATTTACTGAAGGACCAATCCGCTGAGGGACGCAGATGTGCAGGCAGCAGACGGAAAACCAGAAAGAGCAGATGCCATTAAACATTCTTGGAGATACTCACAAGCATGCTGGGCAGTCAGTCCTCCAGTGTGAAAACAGTAAGATCCAAGTCTGACAGGACTGCTGACATATGAGAAGAACTACTGAAACCCAGGGTTCATCAGTTTCTCCAGCACGTTCTCCCGAAAAGCCTTAATCGCTTGAGGGCCCGCAGATGGTTTCGCGATGTGTGCCTAGCAGACGGCATTCCGAAAACGAATTTATTTTTTTTTTTTGCGTATTATAAAGCCTGAAATTCCTGTGAACAAGAGCATGGTGCGAGTCAGAAGCGCAGTCTCCCGAAGTGCTGGAAAAAATTTTGATCCCCAGATCCAATATGATAAAATAGACAAAGAGAGAAAAGTGGGGATGATTTGCGTACGAGAATGGAGGAGGGGAAGGCACACCAGAAGGAATACTGTGAGTGTGTCGCGAAAAGGCCAGATCCGCGAAATCCGGAAAACGGCGCATCCCTTGACCTGGTCAAACTCACCAGCAGGTGTCCCTTCGACGCAACCATTAAACACCTGCAGTCGCTGCCCAAAGGGAATCCAGTGCGAGGTCTGCGTGTCCAGCCAGCGGGAGGTGTGCCTATTTCAGAGCGGAAGTGGCCAGTGCCGCCAGACCAGAAGCAACGACGTATGGGGGACGCAGATCAACATCCGACTCAGCAGTGCCAGACACCACTGTCACACCGTCCCAAACCCCCAAACAACTCCTCCATCCATGTCAACTAACTAATAACAACCAGATACAGCCGTGGGTTACATCGCAAGGAAACCGCAACGTTTCCGGGAGGAAGACGAGGAAGAAGGGAAAGGACATCACGACATAAAAATTTTTTCTTTTTTTTTAAGACTCATGTGACCCTAGCTAGAGCTTTGCTTTCATCTGCCAGAGCGGCTCAGTTGTAGTTGGAGCATTGTGCCAATTGGATGTAGTGCCTTTTAGGTTTCTGCCCAGCTCGGGTGTAGTTGGAGCTTTGCAGGTATTTTATTTTTAGTTAAGAGTTTAAGGCTCGGTGTTTTTATGGCCTCAGGGTAGAGAGAGCCATGTTGCAGATTGTTCTGTAAGCCAGGTGGAGTTCATTGATCATTTCTGTGGGAAGAAGTATTTTCAACCTTCAGTTTGTGTAATACATGTGAGAGCCAATGATTAACTTTACGGTGCTGATCGGAAGAAGCTAATTTGTTTTGTTTTCTTTTTGTTTTTGCGATCACAGTGCGTTATGGTGCGAATTGCAAAAAAAGAAATAGTATAATGGAGTAATGAGAGGTATGAATGTGAGCAGAGAGGGGGTGGGAAAGAGAAAGCTGGGCGATGAAAAAGCCAGAGAGAGAAGAGATGAAGTTGATGCGTTATAATATATACAGACTTGGTGAGCCGAATGAAGTATGCATGCATGAGATTGCCTTTACTGATCCTTTAGAAAGTTTAAATTAGGAGAAAGTTTGACTGAAATGCCTTATTGTTCCCCTTGTCCCTGGGGTGGCGACACAATACTGTCGGCGGACGTAGAAGATTCACAGGAACAAAACTTTTGCCCCTCCGAAAATTATTACGAGAACTTTATGAGACTTTTTTGTTTTTTTTTTTTTTTTTTTTTTTTTTTTTTTTTTTTTTTTTTTCTTTTTCTTATTTTGAAAATCCCACACACAAAAAAAGTAAAAAAAAAAGGGAAGATGTTCGGCCGATCTGTAATCTATTATAGATACGTACATCACTGCGGTTCATCTTTATAATATGCCTAAATGGAGACTAGTCTCCGAGATGCTGAACGTTGGCGAAGCAGCCATGTTAAGCGAAATAAAAAGAAAGCTTCAACTCTACGCACATGTGCTTAAGGCGGATCAATTTTTATTGTAGGAACCCATACACAAACGACACAGCACAGCGTTCAGAATTGAACATCCGAATATCGAAACTCTATAACACGATTACTGACAGTGTTATCATAAATGAAGTTTAAAAGAAGCGTGTTTAGGAGGGGGACATCTCAAACTACACTATGTATCTCGGGCCATGGCCCCTATATACTGCACAATTAACTTGTTTGTTGGATTTTATCGACGTGACGAATTCGATGATCGCATCCTCCCACCACAGAACTAAGAGTTTCAATTATGCGAAACAATACAAATTCTGGCCTGCGAACTAAGCGACAAACTCAGCGCCTCCCTTTAATTGAACATAGTTTATTGATCTGAGATTTTTTTTTTTTCTTTTTTAGGTCGAAAAACGTCTTCCCAAAGTCGACCGAATGATTATGTTTGCACTCTAAAATTTTAAAGGGTTAGCAAACGAAGTTCTGCGCGCCTGACCGGAAAAAAACACAAACACTTTTCTGGCCGCCTCAACAAGTAGCCTCCGTCGGAATTATGAGCACAGCTGTCGATCGTGACGTCCAATTATAAACAACATTTGCGCGACAACAGCTGTACATGCCCCCAGATGCCGCTCGGCTGCCCGTATTGGCTAGACCCCGTGGCATGCGTAAAGAATGTTGTTGCACTCGCGTATCATGATCTGCGTTTGAAACAACCTGCGTTTTCACATTGCAAACACCCACGGCCTGGTACATTTTTTTTCGCCGACAGAATCCCACAACCAACAACCTAACCTCCCCCCAAGAGAAGTATTGACTGTGAATAAGCATTAACCAACTTTCATCTTTAACATCCTTTTACCACATCACTATTCACCCCCTGAATTGAAAGATAATTAGTGGTGAAAACCCCCCCATTCTAGTGAAGCGCGCCCCACTTTTGCAAATGTAGTTTTTGCAGCTGAAATGGTCATCACTGCAATTGGATGATTTATAATGGACAAAGATTTGTCTGGATGTGTATACAGATAACCAAAATAATGGACCACTGATAAGTTGTGTTCTTCTGTTTGTAGAAAAATTAGTGCGATTTTTCTACTGGACTCAGACCAAGAAGAAAATAATGTATGAGTATTGAAACAAGTTTTGATTTATTTATTCTGCAGTTATTGGTGTGAGCGAGTTAGGAGTATATTGAGCAATGCTTGTAACTTTTTTTTTCTTTTTTAGGAGCTATCTCTATAAATGTGGTGCAGATCTCTTCTCTACTCTGTGTCTGTGCTAGGGAATTGCAAGGTGCATTGCTTTAGAGTGGTGGGGCATGTATCTTCCTTGTTTATTATT
>JADBJO010031912.1:0-5000 GCA_016801955.1 Conus betulinus | reverse complement strand
TCTTTGTTACTATATATGGCCTCACCGGTCATTTGTTTTCAATCGCTATCGGTTTTGGTATTACTGCGCTGTTTGACTGTAGGGCAGTGACAGTGGTCGTTCATTTTATTATTGGATTATGATATCATATCGGGGTTGACCCAATATTGTCTCTTATTCAGCAGCGGCGAGCGTTCCCACTTTCCGGTGTTGTTGTTGTTGAATCGTTTGGCATTCATTAAATGCCGTTGAAAAAAACACTAATTTTTTTTTCTATTATTTAATAAATTCCCTGTGGATAATTTCGTTGACTGATTTATGGCATCATCCTGTCCCACTTGGGTACATACCATTTGAGGTGTGTCGATTGAGATATGGGATAATATGATATTGATAGTATGGTATGTGAAAGAATGGTTGTTAATAATTTTTGTCACACTGACAGTATTATTGACTTTTTTGACTTCGATATTCCAAAATATGGAGAAAGCTGGGGTGTTCATAATCGGAAGTTAACAACTGCTTTTTTTTGTGCACTCTTTTTTTTTATGGATATTGTAGGCTGATTTATGTCCCGTTTGACAGAATTGTGAGTGACAGATTGGGTTGTTGGTGTATGTGTTACACTTAGTTTGATGGCTCAGATGCCTTGGCCGATATTGAAGTCACAGAGACAATGGGTTGCAGTTCTGGTGTGCCCGAAGTTCTATGATCAGTTGCAGGCCAGAGTAGTCATGAAAACTATTTTATGTCCAGGTGTCGACAGGGTTTGACCGCTCTGCTGCTGCAACCTCTGGTGTGAGGCATCTTACCTGGTACTGCCCTGTTTCCGACTTCTTTCTGGCCGACCTCTAGGTCATTGCTACGAACGACTGGGAGGGGGGCGAGCTCATCCTTCTGCGAGCGTCGGACCTACCCCTCCTCCTGCTGAGCTGCTGAACTGCTGGGCTCTTCATTTTCTTCAATGTGTGTCACAGTGTACTTTGATTCAGTGACTCCGTGTTGGACCTTGTGACATTGTCGATTCTTTATCGTTCAGCGCTTTGTCTGCTGGACCTCAGTGACAGTGTGGTCACCAGTGCACAAACCGTGAACGTTCGGGAAGGAAGGGGAAAAAGTTGGAGTGTGGGAACTGATAGTATGAAAAAAATAGTTCGAGAGTGTGAAGGGTGAAGGGAAATGAGCGCGAATTGTTTAATATATATATATATATATATATATAAATAAAAAAATAAAACGATAAATTCCAAGGATGAGTACTGAGCACAATTCCAGCAACTTACAGAGCAGCTTGGTGTTGCAATGACTGCAAGAAATATTGAATTATAAACAAAGCTTGCTCTTATGTCTCCGATTGTAGAAAAAAGGGGGTGGTGGTAGTGGTGATAAGCCTCATATCTGCAGTGGTAGATGATTCTGCCTAACTGACAGTATGTGCTTGAGTGGGTGAATAGGGAATAATAAATGCTTCTCAAATGAACCTTCAGCAAGCTTATAGTCTTCCAGGTGGGAGACCATTTCCAATGGGGAGGAAGCTCACTAACATATAACTCCTGGTCAGATACCGATATTTCAAAGCCTGATTGTTTCTCCTCAGTGACCTATATATATATATATATATATATATATATATGTGTGTGTGTGTGTGTGTGTGTGTGTGTGTAGATAGATTTAGATATATTTGTATGCATTGTGTGGAGGGGGAATTGTAACGATTTTTTGGGGGGGTGGGGGGGGGGGGGGGGGTTGTTGTGTCCCCATTGTGGTTTACATCGCGCAGGCACTTTGGGTTCAGTGGGCCATCCTACCTCTGGATGACCCAGCCCCAGGTACCACGTGATAGTCCCTGGAGTATCCCTGGTGTGGGTTGGGGTCCCTTGAGGCTTCCTGGATTTGAAGGTGGGGTGTCGGGGCATTTTTTTTTTTATTGTGTGTTGTTGCTGATTTTTTTTTTGTTGTAATATTGTTTGAAGAATTTTTTTGCTGATAGTGTGTGGGTGAGTGTGAATTCGAATAAAATTTGATTGTTGCACCTATTATTTGGTGTTTTGTATTTTTGTTCGTGGTGTTGGTAGTTTTTTAGTGTGGGCAGGGTGGATTAAAAGGGGGTACCCTTCTACATTCGGGTATCCCTGTCACCGCACTAGGCGTAGTGACAGAGAGAGAGAGAGAGAGAGAGAGAGAGAGAGAGAGAGAGAGAGAGAGAGAGAGAGAGAGAGAGAGAGAGAGGGAGAGTGTGCAGTGCATGTGCATGTGGGGGGGGTGAGTGTACGCAATAAATAAAACCCATCTGGGTCGATGTACTCTCATCCCAGCCCTCTCAGTAATTAGCTATTAACTTTTTACAACAAGCTGTGACCACCACAAAACACTGGTGGGCTCAGATCAAAAGAAAACAAAAAGAGGAAAACAACAACAACAACAACAACAACAACAACAACACACACACACACACACACACACACACACACACACACACACACACACACACACACACACACACACACACACAAGTGGGCTAGCAGTCTAGATAGAACTTACAGTAGCCACCCTCCTACAAAAAAACTGATGCAATAATTGTCGAACAGACTTCTGTCCACCAGGTATAATTACATTCATTTGTTCAACTACAATACTCCCCACAGTTCTATTGAAGCAGTAACTTTAACATCTACAGACATCATTTCCTTATAACCTTGTGATTTTTACTCATCTTCAAGTTCCCATAGAACAAGGGCTCCAATACAATTACTGTCGAAACGAAACATGTTGCTGATACCAACCCAATCGTGAATGGACCCAGTAAAATTCAACATACCAAACTTTGCATTAAATAACACAGACTCAAAACCTACACACACACACACACACACACACGTGACACAAAATGGCGGAGACTGCCAGCAGTTAACTTTTCTTGTGAGGTAAAAGTTTTTGCAAGTGGTTAAGACATGAAATCCAGAAGTAACGCACTCCTGCGTGCAAACGAATAACTTGGGCTTCCCAACGATGGTCAGCTTCGAACGCAAACACGCCCGATCGTTCGGAAAGCCGTCAATGCAACCCACGAAACGAGAAGCCGTCCACCAATCCTACACCAACGACAGTGGAGTCTTCAACGCGTCAGTGTGCAGCGGCGTCATCTCAACACCTGTGCAGTGCTCAACATCCGACGCAACGTCTGACTTGCAGCAAGTCATTTTAAATCTTTGATGCCAAATATCCACCCTGGAAAAAGCAGTGGAGTTTCAAAAACGCATAATTCAGAACATCGCCGAGCCGAAAGTTTTCATGACGACCACGGAAACTCAAACAGACCCCTGCCCTCCAGCTGGACCCACCTACGCTGAAGTGGCGTGAAGTCGATTGTCGTCAGGCATTGCGAGTCATCCTGCACAGCAGAAGACGTCTGCTGCAGAAAAAAAATATCGAAGAAAGGTGGGACTAACAAAAATGTGTCCTGCTCTAGCCTTTCGAAGACGACAAATGACGCCAAACCTTCCAAGGCTGACCAGTCAAGAGATGACGTCAAGTACAACTCTCGTCATCTTGTAGATTCCGAAAAGAAATTGAATACTAGTTCCGATCTACCAAATGTACTTATTCTTCACGACGTTATGAACGGAGTACAAAAAACACGCCTTGGTCGGTCTTATCACTTCAAACCTTCAAAACAACGAAGCAACACTTTGAAAATAACTCAAGATCACTTGCAGGAGAGAGCTACAAAAGAACCTCATCTTGATGCTGTGGTTATCCACTGTGGGATTAACGACTTGAAGACAACGGAGTCAAGTAAGCTGTGCAAGCTGTGCACCACCTCTGTTAAATCACTTAAAGACGCATCAAGAAAGAATCCTAACACCAGATTCGTCGTCAGCAAAGTTCCCACAGTGAAAGTCCTGAAGATGGAGGTAAATCGGCAGTTATTTAATGCCATCCTTACCTCCGAGCTGTTCGACGTGAACAACATCACGCTCGTCGATCATCATAACATAAGGCCTTACCATCTCAAGGACAACTGCCACCTGTCACAGAGGGGGACCAGTCTGCTGGCAGGGAACGTGGGGCGACACGTCAGGGATCTTCTGTGGGAAACGCCCAGGAAGCCAGCCCGCTATGCCCGACCCTTTCTACGTCCATCCTACCCTGACCACAGCTGGTTCAACCCATTTGACGTCCTAGGAAACTGGCCAGTATTCTAAGAATTGTCACATACGTCTGCACACTTGCGAATTCACTTACCTCTGTGCCCTTAGACTGCGTTGCGCGCAAAGAACTGCTGTGATTTTTGACGGCGAATTTTTGACTGCACAAGCAATTTTTTCCCCTTAAATAATAGGACGTTATCATTACCGTTATTTATTTTTATTTCCTGTTAACTTATCAGATTGTGAAAGATTTAGTTGATGTCTGCGGAAAGTAACTTCAGCGTATTTCAGTTCTTGATGATGGAAATACTGGTGCAGCTTTTGTAATACCCTCATTAAAAACAGAAAAACGACACTACATTGGTAAACATTATTCCATTTTTACTGCTGAACTTGTAGCCATACTTATGGCATTAAATTACATTGTAGATCTTTCAACGGATATATGCAAAATCTTATTCTGTGTGGATTCAAAGTCTGTTTTACAAGCCATTAAATCCCGAGGCATTAAAAACGACTAGAAATCACTATTGAAATAAAAAACATATTATTCATGAGTTGTCTCTAAAGGGTACCAGTATTACCTTTTGCTGATTCCTTCTCACTCCGGAATCACCCCACCCCAAACGAGTGGGCAGATCATGCGGCTAAAAGGGCAGCAAAAAATATAGAAGGATCACAGCATCTGGACATTTAATTAGATCTGCATGAATTTAACCAGCGCATAGAAAAAGTGTCTGAAAATCAGGTTGCTGAACTGTACAAAAAAAAAGTCAGTATTACCAGCACTGTGTACAAGTAAAGAATGCAGCGAATCTGAAATCCTTTTAAAACAATTTATCTGTAATGCATTCCAGACATGTTACTAGT
>JADBJO010031911.1:5000-16257 GCA_016801955.1 Conus betulinus | reverse complement strand
TACAAACAGATTTAGAGAATACTGAGGAGATTGCAGCAGAACCTATCTTTATAACGATGTTACAAAAGTTTTTCAAGAAAGTTAGGAGTGCAGGTGAATTACCTCCATTATTTAGGCTGCGTCCAGGCTATAACAGAATACGCTAGAAAAAGAAACATAAACATTTGAAAACAGTGTCAAGAATGATAAAAGCAAAGTTTTGAAAATTATAATAGGTGTTGTCAAAGGATAAAAAATTTACTACAATTTGCTCCTGGATAAAATAGATGTACTCAATATAGAGTCCTTTTGCAAAATGGGAAATAAAGTTACAAACAGCGATAGACTGGGAAACTGTATTAAAACATGTCCGAAAAATCAAAGAAATAAAATTTAGATGGTTTCAACTGAAACTTTGCCATAGAGTTTTAGTATCAAATATACTTCTAAAAGGAATGGGTCTCACAGACAGCGACAAATGCAGCTTTTGCAAAAATGAAAGAGACACAATTCATCATTATTTGTGGTATTGTCCAATAACACAAGAATTCTGGAAGGAATTGGAAAGATATTTGAAACAGAAATGTGAACATTGTTTCAGATTGTCACTGAATGTCGAGCTGATCTTGTTCGGAACTGACGAAAAAACAAAAACGGACCAAATTTTTGATCTTATTTTACTATGGGCAAAGTTTTTCGTCTATAAAAGTAGAATTATTAATGCAATACCAAGACTGTCTGAATTTATATGCGAACTTAAACATAGATACCAAATAGAAAAGCATGCACATATAATGGAAATGCGTTATCATGATTTCATTAAAAACTGGTACCATATAGCACACTGTGCGCAGATTAGGATACTACAGTGCTTCGCAGTAAAAAATTAATTGTAAATACTTCTAATATTATCATTCTTATTAGCGTGTTTTTCTGTCACAGTAGCTAACAAAACTGTACACATTATTATACAAAAAGCATTCTAATGCTCCTGCAGTTGAGCGTGGATCAAATATGTTTGGATTTGTAAAAGCGGTATGTGACCTTTCCTTTCTCTTATTCCTCATTCTTTACCCCCCCCCCCACCCCCCCCCCCCCCACCCCTTTCCAACCGCTCCCCCCCCCCCCCCCCCCCCCCCCCCCCCCCCCCCCCCCCCCCCCCGTATAACTCCTCTCCAGCTATAGACAACACTCTTATTGCTTTATCTCAAGAGTTGTTTCTCTTCTCTCTCTCTCTCTCTCTCTTCTTTTTTTTTTTTTACCTTTGATGTTATTTTGTTTTTTTTTGTAATTTTTTAAAAAAAATTTTTTTTTTTTTATTTTTTTTTTTTTTAACTTTAATTTTTTTTTAATTTCTGTTTGTTTGTTTGCTTGTTTTGTGTTCTATTTTCTACTCAGCATCAAATACCCCTGCAGTTTCATGGAAATTTCCTTTTGTTATTCTCTGTAATGAATGACTGCTATATCAAATAGATTTGGACAATGTTGTGTATGGAATTACTAAAGAATGATATTATAGTCGTTACTTACTGGTGCACGTGAATACATTGAATGGTATATTAAATTGTTTATGTAAAAGGATTCAAAAAGGAAAAGATAATGCTGAACAATTAAGTAGTGAGGGAAAACAAGTGCAGGTTAACAATTCTTCCATCATTATAGTCATGATTTGGCAAAGATTTGAAATTGAGAGAGAGAGAAAAAAAAAGAAGTAAATGGGAAAAATGTATATCATAAATATGAAAACCCCTTCACTAGCTGCATGAGGAAACTATCGCAATCCTCTCGAAGACAGATCTATATTTATCGCCTGCTCCAAGCCTTTCGTCCGCTGGATCGGACTCATTAGGGAGACACGGCTGATTGTGCCTGTGCTCTTGGCGTCAGATAGAGAGACACTACAGTCCATAATTTTGTGGTGTTCCGACCGCCAAGGGTTTGAAAAAGAATCCAACAGCACCCCCAAAGCAGCCAGCAAAAGGTAGTAGTAGAATTAAACAAAACGAAAGTGTGGAGAGGAAAAAAGTTGTTGAAAACTAAAAATATTACGCAAACAGTATAAAATGTAATGGACAATCTTTGAGCCTATGCTTGTTATATATATATATATATATATATATATATATATATATATATATATATACATACACAGCAGAGCTGACCACTCAGACTGTTCCATATCTTTTGATCTCCCTTGCATCCTTAAAGGGATCCTCAAGCATAGGCTCAAAGATTGTCTCTTACATTTTATACTGTTTGCGTAATGTTTTTTAGTTTTCAACAACTTTTTTTCCTTTCCACATTTTCATTTTGTTTAATTCTACTACCTTTCGCTGGCTGCTTTGGGGGTGCAGTTGGATTCTTTTTCGAACCCTTGGCGGTCGGAACACCACAGAATTATGGACTGTGGTGTGTCTCTATCTGACGCCAAGAGCACAATCAGCCGTGTATCCCTGATGAGTCTGATTCAGCGGACGAAAGGCCTCGGAGTAGGCGATACATAGATCTGGCTTCAAGAGGGGTTGCGATAGTTTTCCTCATGCAGCTAGTGAAGGGTTTTTCATATTCATGACATACGTTTTCCCATTTACTTTATCTTCAATTTTTTTTTTTCCTCTCAATTTCAAATCTTTGTTAAGTCATAACTATACCGATGGAAGAATTGTTAACCTGCACTTGTTTTCCCCCACTACTTATTTGTTCAGCATTAAATGTATATACATATATATAATACATAATAGAGAAGGGGGGGGGGGAGGGAAAGGCGAAGCTGGCCAAGGATACAAACGTGTTAATAACAAGATGGCATAAGAAAAGTGAGGGAAAAATAAGTAACAACACCCCCCCCCCCCCCCCCCCCCCCCCCCCCATTCTTCAGAACAAGCAAACAAAAACTCCTCCATCAATCACGCGCGGATACTAAGCAAAAACGAGCAATTGAGCGAACGATAACGCGTGAATATTCATAGTTTTCATTGTTTCCAGAGTTTCTATGCGGCGGTGAGGGTGGTAGATAGTGAACTTGAGTGGAGTTCGTCAGCATTAGCACTTAAGTTGGTTGGAATGACGATGTTTTAACGCCGGTGTTGTTTGATCAAAAAACAGGGAGCGAATTCTATTGAGAGATGCCCGAAGACGCTAACTCATCTGAGTAAGTCAATTCTTTGATATGGATTTGGAGGGAGGCCTTTGAAGAATTATTTGAAAATTTATGAATTGATACTGAGGGCGTGTTTTCCGACGCAGTCTTGTGAATTAAGAAAACACTGCGTTGCATTCTAGCTTTAGTGCTTAAGGGATTTTGATATCTTTTTTATGGTGTCAGTCGAAGAAGCTCACAGGATGTCAAACAGTAAATGCATAGTCTGTGTATGACCGAACATGAGGCTGGAATGAAAGCTGGCATGAGTAAAGGTCAATTAAAGTGATTTTGAAGAGTCCATAGACTTTTTTGTGAAGTTTTTTAGCACAGAGAAGTGATAGGAGGATGCCAGCTAGTAGTGGCGTTATCCTAGTGCTATGTAACTTGTTCATTAGGGTCATTTTCAAAATGTTATGGAGGGAATTTCATTGTGAGATTCTGTCTTTGCTGTCTGGTCGTCACAAGCTTAGATATGCATTTCTTAGAGTAAGGTGACGTGTGTTTGAGTTCAGTCTATTTTACGAGATCGTCGGCACTTACTTGCAGATTTTTTGCGAGAACTGCACAGTAATCAGAATCAGAATGAGTTTTGTAGTATTATCAGCAGAGTTCACACATGGAGAGAGAGAGAGAGAGAGAGACTCACCCAAGATATTGCTAGAATATGAGTAGAAACTTAGCTGTGCAATCCGTCATCAGCGATTGTTAGAACTAAGTTATTAGCGCGTTTGTATTTTCTAGTGTATAAATACGACGATGATTGTGTATGAACACACGCGTGCAAGTGTGTGTGTGTGTGTGTGTGTGTGTGTGTGTGTGAGAGAGAGAGAGAGAGAGAGAGAGAGAGAGAGCGAGAGAGACTCCGACTGACTAATTATCACGAGAGTGCTTGAGGGTCTATACTCATAAGATTGAAATTTTTAGCATTGAAACAAACCGCACGCACGCAAGTGCTCGGTGGTGTCGCTGGCCACGTGTGGGTCAGTGACATGTTATGTTGTGATTGGCTAGTCAGTTGCGCATGTGCAGGAGTCTGGAGTGTTGTATTGTGATAGGATGGTGTTGCTGTGCCCACGTGGACAGGCTGAACCAATAAATTGTGATATGGAGGAGTGCCACCGTCATTTCGCATCCGAAGTCTACAGCACGAATTTTCTTCACGACTCAAGACTGCAAGTTGGCAAGGTTGGTTTTCCCTCCTTTACAGTCTGTCAGCTTGTCAAAGGTTGGTTTTCCCTCCTTTACAGTCTATCAGCTTGTCAGCCAGGGTTTCTCTCTGAACAAAGTATCACATGTTAAGTTGTGTGTGGACTTGCACATTTGCGTCCAGAGTAGAGCACATTTTTCTTGTTTGCATCTGTGCTCAGCCTCTGTTTGCTTTCCTCCTAATGTCAATCTTTGTACAGCTGGTGAGTTTCTCTCTCATACTCTCACACTTTTCTGTTGTGCGAAGGACTTTCTTCTGAGGGTGTGTTCATGTTTGAATATAGAAATGGAGAGAAGTAATTTATAGTTTCTTTTTCATTCATTCCATTCATGAGCTTATTGAAATTTTCATTTAAGTTATAGTACATGAGGTATTTGATAATTTTCTTTCTCATTTTGGATAAAGACAAAAAGTCTGTCCATTCCTGTGTGAAATCAATGGAGATTATTGAAAATAGTTTTCAGCATTCAGAACATTTTATTTCACTTTTCTTAGTGTGTGGTCCCCTCGTTCCCATCCCTTTCCCCAAAACTCAGCTCAGATTTTTGAGATACGAGATAATTTAATTTAAAAGAGCTGTCATTTTGATCTAATAACTTTATACATCGACCATAGTTTTTCATCGGATAGTTTGTCTTAAGCTGGACGTGTGTTTAGTAGCACAGTTAGAAAGGCTCAATAGAAAGAGACAGAAACCCTCATGATGCTGTACCCGAAGAAGGGAGGGAATTTGCCTACATTTGACTTGGATGTGATGAATGTATGTGACTGCTGCATGAAAGGCGTAGAATAAATGGGGAAGAAGAGGGGTATATAGACACAAATCCAACAACAAATATAGAATATGGGGGGTGGCATTCAGCACTAACACCAGCAGCGGACTTAGCAAGTTTTCATTTCTTTGTTGACCTCTTATTTCTTCAGCATTCTCAGGTACTGCCAACACATGGATCACCGCTCTACTCTCCTACCCTCCCACCTTTCTATATCATCTTGCCACTGCTGGTCCCTCTGTTTTCCATCCCAACCCTTGCTTCCCGACTTCTATTCATTCCAAACAACGGTACTTTTAAACGTCCTGGTCTTTATTATTGCACTTTCTTTGTCATTTATGCAATGACTCGCACGTGTACGTACGATTCTATGCCCCTAGGAGATCTGAAGAAAAAACATTCTGGCACAGATCATCTTGTTTCCTGCAATCTGACTTTTATTGTTGAGCAAAATGTCACCACCGTTCTTTACAATGCTGCATTCCATCTTTTTCTTCCACCAGCTGTTTTAAAATCGTTACAGAAAAAAGATAAGTTTGTTCCTCTGTTTTGTGATTGTGTTTGGAGTTCCATCTCATTTGTGAATTTTTGTTTAACTACAGGTTAGTACTGTGCCTGTATTCCTTTCAAAACTACTTGTTCTCTGATTTGGCTAGTAGCACAAGCATAGGTATACCTCTAATAAACCCTTGGCTGCAATGTGATTCATAATGCAGTGGGACGGAAAGTTTGATTTGTAATGTAAGGCAAAGTATAATTCTCTGTGGTTTCTATGCAAATATTTGTTCGTATGAAACTGTTCTTTCAATTCAGTTGCAAGGTGAAACAAGCTGATTTTCGGTAAAAGAAAAAGAACAGTGTGTAAAGTTGACAGAGGTATGTGAGCTGCTATAAATAAGAACCTGTTTAAGTCCTAGTGTAAAGGATGAGAATGTTATCAGGGAAAAAGAGAGAGAGAGAGAAGGGCTGCTATCAGAAGTTTTGCAGAGAAGATACAATTTAATGCCAGTCTACATGCATGCATATTTACCCTCATTTCATGTTCTGGAGGTGCCGTTGGCCCTTTTTTTGTCGGTGTTATTCTGTTGTAGAAAGGCACAAAATTCATACTACGACATGTAGTTCAATTATTTGTGGAATATGAAGACACAAGAGCCTTGGTTCATTACCATTTTGGTTTTGATTGCCCTGCATTATTGAGTAAGCCCATCTGGCATTTGGTAGGGTGTGGTGTGGCGAACGTTTTGTTATATCTTAGGATGATTTTATTATCTCAGCTCAAGCTGAGTGTGTCTCTTTCAGCTGAAAGTAGGTATGATGTACGTCTGCTAGTTTTTTTAACCTTTCCTGTACGTCGCCAAAATTTTTGCGCGCTCTACTTCCTGGGTGTGCAGAAACCCATGCTTTCAATGAAGGAATGACCCCTCGCCGTACGCCGTGGGTGCACAGTAACCCATGGTTTCTGTATAGAAACTAATCCCTCGCCGTACGCCGTGGGTGTACAGTAACCCATGGTTTCTGTATAGAAACTAATCCCTCGCCGTACGCCGTGGGTGTACAGTACCCATGGTTTCTGTATAGAAACTAATCCTTTGCCATACGTTGTGGGTGTACAGTAACCCATGGTTTGTGAGTAAGAGCTCATCCCTTGCCGTACATCGTGGGTGTACAGTAACCCACATCTGCTCGTAAAGCAACTTTGACTTTTCCTTCAGCAAACTTGCATGTACAATTCCATTTGCATGCGTTTACAAGTGTATTGTGAATCAGCTGTGCCTGCAAGGAGATAGTCTTGTATGCACATGTGATTGATGTGTGTGCATGTGGGTGTGGGCATGGGCGTTCATGCGTTCATGCGCATGCCAAACGGTTTGTGTAAATGTGTATTATATAGGCGTATGGGTTTTTGTAAAAAACGTATGTGGGTGTGCGCATGGACATATATGAGTAAACATGTATGTGAATGTGTGCAAGTGTGTTTGTATGTGTATATATACAAGCGTGTGTAAACAGTGCATGTAAAGTGAAACAAAGAACAAGAGGGAGAGACAGTAAGAGTGAAAGAATGTAACAATGGAGAGAAACAATGTTTCAGTATGGTTATTTGGCACTAATATTATTGATGTGAACGAGTAGATAGGTATGTGTATATAGGCGTGTGTGTGTGTGTGTGTGTGTGTGTGAATATACGATTGAAAGAGGCACAGTAGACAATGCATGAGCATTTCTGGTTGTGTAAGTCATATGTCAGTGTCTTCAACTGTCTGCCTTCGTACATGGGATTAGCACAACCAAACAATTTCTCCAATTACAGAAGCCCACAATTGATTGATTGATAGAAGTAATATGCACATTTTATTAATCAAACACTCAATGATTTTTCCAAACACATTATTATTTAATTTTGTCAATTCAATTTCATCCAGTATCAAACAACACATATGCATGCGCGCGTACACACACACACACACACACACACACACACACACACACACACACACACACACACACACACACATGGCAAGCACATCCAACCACACACACATGTACACACACGCTTTTGTAATCAACATATCCACTCAAGAACAGATTGCATTATTCCTGGTCATCTCTCTCTCCCTGCCTCTCTCCATATAGCCAAATAAGGGTGTTCAACACATGCAAAATATTTGTGCCCTGATATTTCAGTTCTGTTGCAGAGGCAACAAATATTGTACACTGCTGATAAAATTCCAATCAGTGGTACATGGTAGTCTAGGCAGTTAGGAAAATATCCTTTAAAAATGGAAGACAAGAAGAGTTACACACACAATAAACAACATTTTGCAGGCCCTTTCTCCCTCCTTTTGTCATTCTCTACCTTTCAAAATCAAATTTTGGAAACGGAGTGCACACACACACACACACACACACACACACACACACACACACACTCACACACACACACACACACACACACACACACACACACACACACACACACACACATGTTTTAATGAAATCATAAAAGTAAACTGCTCACTGAACTGGCAACACTTCGTTTAGAAAATGTAGGGATCACCCTATCTGGTGCAGATTGTGATGACAGCCAAAGTCAAGACATTGAAAAACAAAAATAACAAAAACATAATCCCCGCCTTGGCGGAGGCAACTATACAATGAAACGGGTATGACATGTAAAAGTTTATCTGCAAATTTTCTGTGGGCAACTGCTGATGAATGCCTCCCTACTCTGCAATGGTAACGACAGTGCTTGAGGAGACCAGTGCAGTACAGCCCTGGCAAATGTGCTTCACATGTTCCTTGCAAAGCCAGGCACAACAATGGAAGCAGAATGTGGTGGTCTTGCGGTCAGACTTCCAGTGACAGGAGCCACAACGACCTTGCTTCTTTGTGCCTTTCTTTGCTGCCTTCTCTGGTGGAGCTCTCTTGCCTGAACTGGCTGCTGTCTTTCGTTTGCCTGCTGCATTTGTTCCTGGTTCTGATTGCTCAGAGAGATGGTCAGCAACAGATCCAATTGTTTGCCGGAGCGGTCTGGACAGATTTGTGGCTGAAAAGCCTTGTCTATATCCGCTCCATGCACAACTGTTCTGCCACCTTGACCAGGAACTGCAGCCTCATGTCTGGCTGAGACAGCTTGTCATCTGGAAATTTTTTTTTGCCAGATCACCCTTGCTGCGATGCTGCCGAGGTCAAGTGTATTGTAAAACATGACTCATGGGCCACCTCTTGGTGACCCGTTTGGTGGAGTACGCATGGGCCATTTTGTCCATGGCATCCACAGCACCTTTCGTGGCATTATAGAATCTGATGATGTCAGGCCTCTTTTTGATAGCTGTTGGATCCACAGCCTTGTCGTGGTGCATGGTGCTCAAAACCACCACGTTTTTGTTGCCCTCTGACTGGTAATTTACCAGGGTTGTTTTCTCATGGAAAACAAAAGAGGAGCCATGGAGCTCCAGACCAGCCTTTTGTTTGAAAGGCTCTGGAAGAAAGGTCCGGTTGCCTCTCACTGTTCCAACGAATGTCAGTTTCTTTTGGGAGCAGTGTGTCCGACAGTTCCTTATCCGTAAAGAAGTTGTCGGCAGTGATGTTTCGCCCTGTCCTGTAAAAGGGCTTGGACAGCTGATTAGCCATGTTTCGGCCCAGGTTCACCTGGCGTTGCGCACCAAGAGGTCGACCCAGGTAAGGCTCGGCAGTAAGTGGATAGTTGTTCTCTGCATCAGCTGCCCAGAAAATCTTCAAACCATACCTGTCCGGTTTCGAAGGAAGGTATTGCAGAAAAGAACATCGACCACGGAAAGGAACAAGCTGCTCATCTATGGTGATGCGTGGCCCTGGGATATAGTGTTCTGAGAGATTTTTGGTGAACTCATCCCAAAAGTCCCGGAAGGGCGCAAAGACATCATGGCATCTTCTGGCATTCCGGGTCTGTTTATCATCAAAGCGGAGGCAGGCCAGCAGTTGCAGGAAACGATTTCTGCTGAAAGTTGCTCTCACCAACATCTGCCCATAGAAAGGGTCAAACACCATGGTTGTTGGCAGCATGCTTTGCTTCATTGCTCCTAAGAACAACAAGCACCCAACAAACCCTTTTATTTCTGTTTCATCAGTTTTTTCTGAAATGTTCTCCCCTTTTGCGGTCTCCTTCCAGATTTGTGATTTCACCAAAAGTTTCAAACTGTTTTTCAGTGAAAAACAAATTGAATGCATCTGATGGAGTTCTGATGTCATCACAACCAGGCACTTGAGTACAGGGGGGCCTGAAAACATTTTCTGACAAAGTGCGCCCAAATGATACAGGAGGAACAGAGTTCCATTGTGTGCCGTCTTTTGCAACAAAGACAGTGGTTGTCTGGTCAATCACAGTGGAAGTCTGTGCACGCTGAGGAGACTGCCCTCGCCTCATACTTTCGACCTGTGCTCTAAGGAAAGGAAAGTCACCCTCATCAGAGTCATCAGAGTCGAAATGGTCTGATGGACAAACCACGTCTTCTACAGATGCTGGTCCATCATCTTGGAGGAGTCCTTGTGATCCTGTGAAAAGCATACAAATATAAATTGTGCTCTCAGCAATTATTTCTATCAGTCATGTCATTTCTTCTTTGCACACTCACACAGACATATAAACACAGTCCCTCACACACACACAAACACAGACACACACAATGTATGTGTGTGCTCACACAGACACACACAAACATACACACACATTGGCATGCACACACACACACACACACACACACACACACACACACACATACACACAGGGATATGGCAGGTTTTCCGGTATTCACCCGTCATACTTCCTTTCCATTGTCACCAATTTTAAAAATCAGTGGAAAAAATGAATTTGATATGAAAGTTCAAACATTATACAAACCCAAACCATGAAAAACAAAGGCTTATCAGGTTAGAACGGCCATATTTTGCAAAACCAATCCATAATTTAAGGAGTTAAAATTGCTGTCATTATGTTTACAGACCGACAAATCGGAAAATGGCGTTAGTCCGAATTCTGACAACAGCAAGAAAATTATTGATCGTCACAAACAAACAATGAACACACAAACGCAATAAGCTTGTTTTCAGTGTTTCTTTTAATGTCATATGAATATAAACCAACACAAATAACATTAAGTTCATTAGAGACTGATATAATGTTGCTAAAAAATCTGCTCCGTCTCCCAAGCTCAATACCGGAAAACATGCCATGCGAGCGCATACGCACACGCACAAAACACACACATACACACACACATAAACATACACCACATTCATTCATACCTGCATACACGAACACACACACACACACACACACACACACACACACACACACACACACATTTACTATTGCACACTTACTAGCACTCCTTGTCCTTTTCCCTACCCTCACCCTCACCCGTGTGCTGTATGCGCACAAACTAATGAAGTCTTAGTGCCACAGTATAGTTTCCATATGATTTTCATGCAATAATAATGAAATATGACATTATTATTTGGGTAAACTCACTCTGATTCCTCAGCATGTTGACATCAGGTTCATCATCACTAGTGAGGTCATCGCCACTGTTGAGGTCTTCATCACGGGTAACTTCAAAGGAATTATGACTATCCAGCAGTCTGTTCACGGCTGGACAGATGGAAACAGATTTG
>JADBJO010031911.1:0-2500 GCA_016801955.1 Conus betulinus | reverse complement strand
AGTCTAGAATCTCAACAAATTCGCACACGGCACGATTCTTTTTAGATCAGTAAAGTAATTAAACTCTTATTATTACTAATATTACTGTTATCATTACTATCATTATTACTGTTACCGTTGATATCATCATATATTATCGTTAATAATAGTAATATTATTATTATTATTGATGTCATAATTATCATCATTATTATCATTACTGTAATCATTATTGATTCCATTATCATCACTATCATCATCGCCACAAACACAGCTGCCACTACAACCATACTGTTCGACAGTCCTCTAAACCTTCTCCTTTTCTCCCCTTCTTTGTGTATAGCTACACTGTGTGTGTGTGTGTGTGTGTGTGTGTGTGTGTGTGTGTGTGTGAACAATGCCCTCGTGAAACATTCTGCAGTACTGGTCTACAAATGCGTACTACAAACATGTCAATGATCGCGTGAATTTGAAAATTAAATCAATGGCACTTTTTATAGGCTCGTATAAAAAATATGCTCAAGCATAAATCAAGGACTATTGTTTTAGTATGTATGTCATTACCGTGTTGTGCTTATTGATGGTTCTCAGAACAGGTGACGTCCGAGTCACACACACACACACACACACACACACACGCACCACGGGTCTGTAATGTCTTTAGAAAGCTGTTCTATTCAAATTAAATCTCAATAGGCTGAATCTGCTGCAGCCGTCTCGGCCACACTCGGTCGGACGAGTTGATAATTTATCCAAAGGTGTGTTGGTTGATTATACACGGTTCATATCGGTAGTTCCTTGTGAGCCCGTGGAAAAGAAATTGTTGAGTTGAAATTGCTTTTGATTGTATGTCTGTCTGTATTAATGAATATCGCGTGCGCGCGCGCGCGCGCGCGCGCGCGCGTGTGTGTGTGTGTGTGTGTGTGTGTGTGTGTGTGTGTGTGTGTGTGGCCCCATTCAGGTCTCCGAAAATGCTGTCGATGCTCGCATGGACTTTGATGACAGCAATGGTGGTAATGAATGTTAAAAGTCAATTTTGCCCTTCTATGTCTGACAGCTATCCTGGGGAACACAGAGTAAGTAGATAATGTGTGTGTGTGAGAGAGAGAGAGAGAGAGACAGAGAGAGAGAGAGAGGGAACGAATGTTCTGAAGATGACATAGTAATTAATATCAGTAACAATGACAACACACACGCACACACACATGCACGCACGCACGCACACACACCACACACACACACACACACACACACACACACACACACGTGCGTGAGCGAGCAGCACGCGCGCACAGACACACACAAATGCGCTCACACAGACTCTCTCACACACACACACACACACACACACACACACACACACACACACACACACAGGCACACACACACACACACACGCCAGCACAAACACACATTTCTAAGGACTCTTCACTTTACACACTTGCATCGCTTCGTCGGTGCACACTTACCTGTTCATATACGTTTACAGTTGAATCAGGTGGTCCTGAGATATTATCGATTTCTTAACTCAGCTGACATGTGTTTTTGTCCTTGTATCAGCATTTTTAAGGCACAGTCTGAGTCTGCCCAATCTTTAGGAGTCTTTGCAATGTTGGCCTGGGGATTTATTCCAATATTTGTTTGGCTGGTGATGTTTCTTGTTCTTCCTGTAAGTCTGGATGTGTGGGCACTTAACTTAATATAGAGCTCTGAACGATGGTCCATAGTCTGATGGCTTTGTTCTTGTATGTTTGCCTTTCTTGCCAGTGTGTCCACTCTGTCATTTCCTTTGACACCTTCATGACCTGAGCAGTACATCCATATGTCTCTCCAATGGAAGGTGGCACATTACTTCATGCCAAGCAGGGCTTCCCATTCCACTTTCCTCTTTTTGGAGCAGGTTCATGGAGTCGGTCAATATCACGGCTTGTTGAGCTCTAAGCTGGTTTATGGATGAGAACCAGTGTAGTGCTTGTGTCAATGTTTCTGCCTCCATTGTTAAACTGTATGCACCATGGTTTTCATGAATAGTTCGGCCATTTTGCTTCACTGTGTATCACCAGCTTAATATACCTTTGGTGTGTGTAACAGTATCTTCTTTTGTGCTGAAGTTTTCGACATGAACCTTAATTTCTGCGTTGGTTTTGCCTTCTGGCCATTATCAACAGTGTCACTCCAAGCTCCAGAGCGATGAGTTCGGTAGAATAGAAGTGTTTGCAGTTGTCTTGATACTGTTCC
The DNA here is from genome assembly GCA_016801955.1 of Conus betulinus. Taxonomy (NCBI): domain Eukaryota; kingdom Metazoa; phylum Mollusca; class Gastropoda; order Neogastropoda; family Conidae; genus Conus; species Conus betulinus. The sequence continues at coordinate 283 of JADBJO010031911.1, read as the reverse complement.
CATTCCTTCGTTTCTTAGAGTTCCGATGACTGGCACAACAAGGAGCATAATTATTGTCTGTTGCCTGACCCGATCCATGATTTTCCACGTTCTAGACGAGTGCCTTTTGTTTTCTTTCTGCATGTAGTGCTTTGGGTTTTTTACAAGTGCTCTGAAATATCCCTTCACCTGTTCTAGCTTGTGTCTGACCTGCATTGAATGAGGTCAGGCAGGTATCGCATAGTTTTGATTTGTGTGTATCCTTCGTAGTTCCCAAGATCAGTTTCATTATTTCATTTTCATT
>JADBJO010031910.1:10000-16258 GCA_016801955.1 Conus betulinus | reverse complement strand
CGGCAGGAATGAGGGGGCCGAGATTGTTCTTGATGAAGGGAAATGTTGCAAACAGACGGGAGGAATTGCCCCGGTCAGCGGGTAGACCAAAAAGAAAAACACCACATCAGAAGCACTTCAGTAGTCTACGATACGCATCTCAGCAGATCTCAGTATTCCAATGCATCATCTATGGTGAGTTATACGATGATGCATAGAATGGCCCTGTCAGTCGACGTTTTCGACGAATACTTGTTAGTTAAAGGTGCGGAGAATACAACAAGGAATAAAAAAATGGCATAACTTATTGCCCAAACCACTGCATTTTTTCCTACAAGTTGCCAAACGTCAGGGGCCAAATTTTTGACTGATTTACTTGTACATTAACAGGCAGTGTCATGATTGCCACTCAATGCAATCAAAGCCTGTCAGCGCGGGCACCAAGAGCACTAGGATAATACTCAAAGCCCGACACAAAGAAGAAAAAGGACCCGAACAAAGCATCAAAGGCAGATGTGATGGACAAGAAAGCTGCAGCCTTATCGGTCTACTGGGTGCCTGCCTGTCATTGAACTGTCAATGAGGGAGACAGAGGTGCACGCCGCCCTGATCTTCCCCACAACCCTCCAAGGCTGAGTCATTGAAAGCTGTGCCCATCGTACCTGCCCAGCTTCTTCACAGACCGTCTGACTGCATCCATCTTGGAGAATCAAAGGAGATGGACAAATTGTTCGGTAGGGGGTAGGGTGGTGTGGTGGATGACTCAGCCAGTCAGTATCAATCCATCATGACAAACCAGACAGTTGCTTGCCAACAAACCAATGACCAGAAAGACAGCAAACAAGAAGAAAGACTCGCGGCCCCCCCCCCCCCCCCCCCCCCCCCCCCCCACCCCCCCCCCCCCCCCCCCCCCCCCCCCCACCCCCCCCCCCCCCCCCCCCCACCCCCCCCCCCCCTCCCCCCCCCCCCCCCCCCCCCCCCCCCCCCCCCCCCCCCCCACCCCCCCCCACCCCCCCCCCCCCCCCCCCCCCCCCCCCCCCCCCCCCCCCCCCCCCCCCCCCCCTCCCTCCCCCCCCCCCCCCCCCCCCCCCCCCCCCCCCCCCCCCCCCCCCCCCCCCGTCAACTTCTGTTTTTCTTTTTTTTTTGCTAGGCAGAGACAACAGCTCTACAGACCATCAGAAGATAGATGTTCAGCTTGAACAGATATGCAAGAAAGTACTATCAGAGGAAAGTCTAGAGTGTGTGACATCTCAATGATGACAGGTAAGACACATTTTCTATGCTGTCTATGGATGAAATAAAAACAGAGATTCTACTCTTCAAGGTGAAAGATGGTAATATTTGTATTAATATTTAAAATGAATGGAATATTTGACAAAAAAGATTCTAAAAATTCTAAAAAATAGTACATGGTCTAAGTCTTGAAATTTGATCGTGATGTAAGCCAAATCGAAACTGCTTATGCTGCCCAGCTCATTTTGAATTCCTTGCAAAGAGAGTTATCGACTCTGAGATACAAAAACACTTAGCCTGAAAAGGCATTATTTCAAATGTGTTCAGCTAAGCATATCAGTTGTGTCACCTATCTTCAGACGACCAAAGAAAGATGGCAGCACAGAGAATAATTGTGAACTAAAGAAGTTAAATTTAGAAAGAGAGGGTGGTTAGTTAACCGCCAAGGACATAGACAAACCAAAGCACAGGACAAGACACAATGCATTGCGACCTCTTTTGCGTCTTTTCATGCAAAAACAAAATAACATTTAGGACAGTGGAACAAAGAAAGTAAAACAACATATCTTCTCGGAACCGGAACAAAAATGGCCAGCCTGATCCAAACGCCTATGCAAAAAGAGTTTTTCACTCCTTTTGGAGTTAGCTTGGACTGTATGCTTCCCGTTCTTTAAACATGATCACGGCAGTGTTGGTGTTGGGTGAAAGTGAGGAGAGAGCGGGCGATGGGGGGCGTAGTGCCCTGCTGGCCCACAGACAGATCTCGGTGGTATTTGCTGACACAGCTGCTGAAAAAACGGGACTAAGGTACTTTACCAACACGGAACAGCATACTCTCCGTTCCATCTCAAACTAGGGAAAAACCCACTCTCTCCTTTCCCGCCTCCAGTTGATGGTATGCAAGTACCTGGGAGTGGTGCCAACGGGGAGGGATGCTCTAGCCAAGCAGCATGCTGATTGTCGGTTCTTGGCGGACACAGACAGGCGCAGTGTTGCAACACAGACATTGCCGAGTGGAAAAAGAATACGCTGCAGAAAAACAGAATCCCAGATCATGCTCCAGACGTTACGCAGGCAGCAAAACGTCTTAGCCAATTTGTTTAGCAAGAGCGCAAGTTACAGTGCTGTTGACTCTGTGCATAATGCTCTGTCTGTCTATCTGCAGTATGAAATATGAAAACACAGTGGGTAGTCATCCTGTCATTTGCAGACTCATAAATGGGATGTTTGAAAGCAGACCTTCTTTACCAAAGTATCGTGGACACTTGGTTTATAAATACAGCGCCTAATTATCTGTATTGTGTTTCCCAAGTGGATAAACACCTGACTGTGAAAAACTGTGATTTTTTTTTTCCTTTTTTTTTTTAACTTTAGCTACGATCTTCAGAGAGGTCATGGCCTGCAATCTGTAAAGACAAATGATGTGAAGATATAATATTATGATTGTTAGTGTGTGTCGAATTTTTTTTTTTCACGTTTGTTAAAATCAACTAAATCAGGTGCACATACAGAACCAGCTGAGATAAGAACATCCACAAAGAAAGAAGAAATCTTTGCCTTGTGAAAACGCTTGAACCCAGTAACACGAAACAGCCGACAACAAAGTCCTCAGAGGCAATACCTCAACCAGTTTTTCCTCAGTCATGCAAAAACCCCCCATGCACCGGTGGGTAAGTAGACCTTCGGGCAGTGGGTGAAGAGGAGGTGCTTGCATGCTCTAGTATGGGCACAACAAAATATACAGTACATTCAAACGGGCCCTGAGTTGAAGTGCTGCTACCAAAGCTGGGTTTTCGTCCCACGGACCAGAAAACAATCTTGAAGTCTGCTGGCTGAACTAATGAAAGAACCAGAAACTGGGGGTGGAAGATAGGAAGCTCAGTGGTAGAGCGCCGGATTGTAATCTTAGGGTTGGCGGTTCACGAATCTCCACTGGGATGTTTTAGTACAGGGGGATTTTTCCTCGGAGTTAACATGGTTCTGACTCCATTTCCCATACAATCCTACGAATGAGCCTATAAAATGAGGTTCCAGTGTGAGTGAACGCACGCATAACATCTTGCACACACCTAGAATCACATCACCAACCTTCGGAAGAGAAGGCCAGTTTGGCCGTTGGTGATGAGATGTTACACATAGCATTGCACCGCCCCGAAGTTGGAGTATGGCTGCCTTAATGGCGGGTTAAAAAAACGGTCATACACACAAACCTCCACTCCCTGCGGGGGGTGGGTGGTGGGATTAATCCTCGCCTTTCTATACAGGGGTGTCCACAGGAGTACCAGCCTGCGTACGCAGATGAAGAAGAATTCACCTACATTTCATGAGATTCAAAGCAGTTTCTAGTTTCAGCCAGAAAGTGACTGACGGGTATGTGAAATGCAAATAAAAAATGAACTGTTCAAGCCATGATGCACATTGTAAATAAACCTGATTACTGGCCGGTCGATTTTTGTTGCTAAGTTGGCCACTATCCCTACTTTCTAAAATTTCAACGGCAGCTTCCATTTCCAGGAACTATAGGCTAGTGATAAATAGGAAATTAAAGTAGACCTACGCTAAGCTGGTAAAAAAAATTTCAATAGGCTCGTAAGGATTTCGATTAGACTGCAACTTCTAGTTTAATTCTAGTTAAACACAGTGTTCGAATATTTGAATCTAAATTGAAAGTTCATTCCTGTCTGTTTTAGAACCAAGGGATTTCCTATTAAACATATTTTCAATCCAAGAGCCACCTATTTGATATACAGGATATGTGCAGACCTCAGGATGGGATACCTGTATCCCGTATATAGCTGGAATTAGGGGAGAGGTTACACTGACTCCACCACCAACAGATAAAGTGACCTTCTTACTCTCCCAGTGGACACGTACGAATCCCATTACGATCAAAGTGCCTTGTGATGGACAATGGAGATCGAAAAAAATTCGAGTCTCTGAAGCTTCCTTGGAATTTAATGCCTGTCTCTGCCCAGATGATTTCTTCCAAGTCAAACCCAGAGAAGGCATTTCCATATTCATCCAGTATTTACAGTTTCAGTCGACAAACTTTCAGAAGTATGGATACGCGTTCTTCAGGGCCAGACTTCGCTTCTCATTTCACGTAGATTACTTCAAGCCAAAGCGGGGGACCCAGCTGGGTGCACACATACGACAGCGGATAACATGGAACTGCTCAATGCTTTCAAAGACCCATTTGGTCCACCACTTCCCTGTGACGTGGTCCTCAGTGTGTGGACTATGAAGATGAGGTCCATTGTCCCTACGTCATCTGAGAAGTGTGGACTGAACCAGGTGGTTAGAGTTGAGTGAGTTCAATGTGTATATATATTATATATATATATAATCTATATATATATATATATAGAGAGAGAGAGAGAGAGAGATAGATAGATAGATAGATAGATAGATAGATAGATATGTTAAAAATAGAATGGTAAAGGAAGTTTTAAAATCAACAGGTCTGTTCGAGCGCTGGCTCTCCTCAGGATCCTGAGGAGAGCCAGCGCTCGAAACAGACCCTGACGATTTTAAAACTTCCTTTTACCATTCTATTTTGAAACAGATGTTGCTCCTAAGGGGGTCGAGCATTTTAGAAAATTTATATAGGCATTTTAGTGGAATGGAAGAATTGTTGGCCTCTGCACTTGTTTTCCCCCATTACTTAATTGTTCAGCATCATATATATATATATATATATATATCTATATATATATATATATATGTATATATATATATATATATATATCTATATGTGTGTGTGTGTGTGTGTGTGTGTGTGGTGGTTGAGTGTGTGTGTGTGTGTGTGTGTGTGTGTGTGTGTGTGTTGTGTGTGTGTGTGTGTGTGTGTGTGTGGTGTGCCAATTTAGGATTGTGATTCATTTGTCAACTTTTTTTTTTTTTTTTTTTTTTAAAATTTTGGCCAAAGCTTTAGCAATAATTTTTCAGACTTGTTTTAACGTTGAGTTGCGAGAATGGGTCGGTCATGATTTGTTTAATCATGGTGCGTATGCTAGGCATTTTGGAGTTGCTAATACTTTTTCGACGGTGACTGTTCAACCCTACCGAAATACTATATATATATATCCTTCTTCTGTGTTTATTGTAGAAATTCCCTATGAAGTAGATCTGTACGTGATAGCTGTATATTGTCAGTTATGAGAGAGGACTTTTTTCTCTTGTTTAATGTAGTATCACGTTTTACGGGTAGCTGGGGTCAACACAGCTCCAGTGGACAGTGATCAGAATGTCGTGCCAGGTCAGTTACTTTCATGTTTCACACGTCCTATCGATATTGTGAGCAAACAAAATAATCCTGGTGAATTATGACAAGTGTCCAATCAGCAAGATCTCCAAGCTCCTCTCCCATTCAAAAATACACATTTGCTTGTCAGTGCACACGTTAGAAAAACAACATTCGTTCGTATTAATCAAGAGGCCCCATCAGTTGTCTTTTTTGTGATGTTATCATATTATAGGCAGTGATTGAATCCTAGAATTCTCCTAAGCGTCCTTGTTTGATAGTCAGGTCTTTTGCATTAGAATCACCCACACAAGAGGACATTGCGTTTGTTGTTAGTTCTTCAATCTCACTTTCCATCAAGTCCCGTATGTGTGTTGTGTAGTCCTTGCGAAAAAAAAGAATGTTCCGGTGGAACATACACAGCCTAGCCAACACATCCCAATCGTCTGCGGTTTTTACTGATATGTCATTTAATCTGTACCCATGCAACATCACTGTTATTTCTTGGAAGGAATGTCGTACACATTTCTATACTGCTTTTTATGTATGAAGAAACCCCCCCCCCCCCCCCCCCCCCCCCCCCCCCCCCCCCCCCCCCCCTCCCCCCCCCCCCCAATACCATGCCCCCCCCCCTCCCCCCCCCCCCCCCCCCCCCCCCCCCCCCCCCCCCCCCCCCCCCCCCCCAACCCACCCACCCCCCGTCCCCCCCATCGAGCCTCTGGAGCTTTTATCCGTTTTGTTAAGAATAATCGGCCCCTGCAGCACAGATACATACGATAACGTATTGGCTTTTCTCTGTTAAG
>JADBJO010031909.1:5000-16258 GCA_016801955.1 Conus betulinus | reverse complement strand
GGGGGAGTTATATGCACAAAATGTTCTTTTCCTACCGCATATGAAAATTGGTATACAGATTAGTTTATGACAACCATCACTGTATCAAAGAATACTATGGCCAATTTTGTGGTGCTCTGCACTAAGTTTGTGTTTGAGGTGCTCTGTATTATCATTTAGGGATTATACAATTATGCTCAAAGGTATGGGCTTGTTAGAGTTCTGACCCAAAGATACACGTTGGAACAAGATACAGATTGGAATTTTCTTTTTAAAAAAAACATGAATTGTTTTCATAATTCACTGCATTGTGTAAAGTGAAAGTCACATGAATTGTTTTTAGTCACTGCACAAAAAAGTGTCATTCATTCTGTTTCAGAGTGGCATGCATTTTCACTGTAAGCTCTGAAAATGACACTTCTGCTCTGTATGCATGGGTTCTCACCTGTTTTGTACTTCTGCTCTGTGTGTGTGTGTGATTTTCTGTTATTTGTACTTCCACTCTGTGTGTATGTGTTTTTCCTGTTTTGTTCTTCACTCTGTATGTGTGTATTTGTTTTGCCTGTATTTGTACTTCCACTGTTTTGTTCTGTTTTTCCATGTTTTGTACTTCCACTCTGTTCTTCTGCTCTGTATGTGTTTTTTCCACAGTTTTGTTCTTCTGCTCTGTATATGCATGTGTTTTCCCCCATTTTGTTATTTGCATCATGTTGTTCTTCCACAGTGTGACACACTGTGATGTACATATGATTTTGCGTTTGTTTAGAGTATATGGATTAGTTGTTCTGTATACATGAAACTGTGCCTGTCCTTGGTTTTGTGTTAATGCATTGTATTCATCATTTTTATATGATATACTCAAGAGAATGGCTTGTGAGACTTGTGATCTAAGGGGAGAGTGTGGATTTTCTTTGGATGGTGTGCGGTTGTATTTTGTTAAAAGAACTGTGGTGTTTAGCAGTTCAAACAAACAGGGTATCTTTTTGTTCTTCCAGAGTGAAAAACTGCTGATCTGCCTGAGGAGGATGTTAGTGTGCAGCAGCAGACCTTTTGGGCAGCACCATCTGAAGGCAACAGAGTTTTGTTCCTCCTACTGTTTTATGTAGGTGTATCTGTCTCTGTGTTTGCATGGAGAGCAGAAACAGTTTAAAGCTTGATGGAAGCGTTGGATGATGCTAAGATCATGGGTGTTGTCATAGCACTGTAGTTAGCCAATTCTTCACATTAACAGCAGCTGTCAGTGACATTCTGAACTCTCTCTATAGATACACATTTTAGGTGGAACTAGTCTTCCCCTGTGTATGTGCAATGTTTGTGGTTGCTAATACAGTTGCTTACCAGTATTGAAACTTGTTTTGTAGCATGTTTATCCTTCCTTTTTTGTTTTTTTTTTAAGAATGTCTGTGTAGATCTTTGAGCTAGTCTCTGTCAGTATTTTTAATAGATGAATTCAATTTGAATATGTGAAGCTAGTTTTAGAATGTAAAAACGGTGTTTGTGCACTGCTGTACACTGGATTGCTGCACCGAGTGAGGCAGCCTATTGTGATCAGTTGTAAGATGCTGCTGCCCATGAGATTAGTAGGTAATGAAAAAAAAATAATCGTGTGTTGATATGTCATTGTCTTTCAGTTGCATGCAGTTGTATGGTAGGATTGATTTTTTTCCCCGCAAAAGCAGACCTGATATTCCTGTGGACACTCCCAGCTAGTTTTCAGGATTAATCCCAAGAAGGTAAAGGGGGTGTGGTGTGTTTTGTGTGTGTGACAGAAAACTTTTAAACAGCCATAAAAGCTTTGGAAGACATCATGTATGCGTATTGTGTCATGAATTGTTTACATTCATTGCAGGCTTTCTCTTGACAGGTTGGTGATGGGATTTTACGTGTTTGTAGATGTTATGCGTGCGTCACCACACACTGGAACCTTGTTTTATAGTCTCATTGAGGGAACTTTATGGGGAAATGGAGTCATAAATAATGTTGTTACATTATCTGAAATTGTGCTTTGTCCTAGGTCTAATTGATGCACTCTGTACTATGTGTGTATGTGATGGATCAAGGTATGGCTTGTGACACTTCTGACCTAAAGATGCAGCATGGATTTTCTTACTCTAAATGAGGCCCAAATGTAATAATTTGCAAAGAGCTGTCAGCTGTTTCAGATACTAGGGTAATCTTTTTTTCTTGTTTTGCAGTGATACTGCTGATGTGGATGCTGCAGCTGACCTCATCTGGGCAATGTCCTGAAAGCTGGATCCAGTCTGATTATGGAAATTCATACAGTGTACTTGTCATTATCATTCTGTGGCTGATGGAAACTGAAACTCCTGCATATTTTTGGCTGCATACATGACAGAAAGCAACTGATGTGTGTAGGCAATTGTAGTGGGAAAACATTCTGTGTTGAGTGATTGATCTGAGACACACTTGCTGATGTTTGTGTCAAATTGTGTGATATTCTGTTAAAATGGACAATAGCTCATTGTAAAATGCACCATGAATGCAAGTAAAGGATGAATGCTCTTTTTGAATCCATTTGTCCGCATGCTATGTCATAGCGATCATCACACTCAGATGTTTTTTTTTTTTTTTTTTTTTTTTTTTTTTTTTTTTGTTTGTTTGATTTATACATGCATCATCCTGATACAGAACCTCAATGCATGTTCAAAATATGTTCTTCTGAAAGTGGTTGATTTTTTTTTCTTTTCAAACATGCTAAAAATAATGTCAACAATGATCACAAATATAGGTTGTAAAGTAAATTAGAAAAAAAGGTAAAATCCCTATGCTGGCATGGATTCCGGTGCCACCAATTATTATTATGAATACTTATATAGCGCTTATCCTCGGGTAGAGACCAAGCTCTAAGTGCTTTAAATCCACACTTGTGTACATAGCGGGCTGCCTACCTGGGTAGCGCCGACTGAAGAGCTGCCAGCTGGTGGTTCTTTCAGTCGTTTCCTGTGTCCAGTCAGTATTGTTCACTCAGTTTCCTTACTTCTTCATTCTTTCCATTTCTCATGCAAGTGCATGCTGTGTGTAACGTGTCACCCACACCAAGGGCCATACTGGCCTTCTTCTGAAAAGTTGGTGATGGGATTATAGGTGTGTGCAAGTCTTATGCGTGCGTGTCACACATGGAACCTAGTTTTTTATAGTCTCATTCAAAGAACTGTATGAGAAATGTAGTCAGAACCAATGTTAACTCCGAGGGAAAAGTTCCCCTGTACCAAAACAGCTGGCAGCAATTCGAACCCGCAACCCCAGGTTCACCAAGATTATGAGTCGAGCGCTCTACCACTGAGCTATTCCGCCCTATGACAAGCGGAAGGAAAGGAAACAGCAGTAGCCCGCCATATGTAGCATGTGCTAATGTGAATATCTATAGAGGTATTTCATTCTGTAAGGTTTGAAACAAACTTCATATAACTGGAGAACATCAGGCGGGATTTGCATTGTGTTAATGTAGATATCTAGAGAGTATTCATTCTGTAAGATTTGAAGCAAACTTAATGTAACTGGAGAACATCTGGTTTACATTGTGCTAATGTAAATATCTATAGAGGTATTTCATTCTGTAAGATTTGAAGCAAACTTAATGTAACGGAGAACATCATCAGGCGGGAAAAAAAAAAAAAAAAGGTTATTCCACAGTCATCATATATTTACTCTGCTTGCTGAAGTTCAGAAACAAATTTGCAAATAATTACAGGAAAAAAGTCTGTGATGTAAGGTAAAAAAAAAAAATAAGATCAAGAGCAAAATTTATCAGAGTTTGTAGTAATGGCACAAGTGGGGTTAAACAATATTGTCGTGTGTAACCTGTAACATTTTCTTTATTCATTGAGTTACTAAGTTTGACCTTTTAGAATTGTTTGTGCTGATTTTTGCTGATGGCATTTTACTATCAAGAGCCTGTGGTTGGTATATAGACAGCTAATAATTTGTACTCCACAGCAAGCAGACCAGAATGAAATATTGTGAATAAGACAAATGTTGAACTGTTTCCCTGCAGCAAGCAGACTAAAATAGAATGTTATGAGTAAGACAAATATTGAATATGAATAAGACAATTATAGTCATGTTTCCCTGAAACAAGCAGATTAGAATGAAATGTTAATGTGAATAAAATGGATAATGAGTTTTATAAAGGGGGATATTTGCATGCATTGAGAAAAATGACAAAAAAAAAAAAAATGTGGTTAATGCATACAATCATCTTGGTATTTCACAGCACACTAGTTTTGATTTTGCTTGTCATATAGTCAGATGAGTGAAGAAGGCAGTTACTTTTTAACATTTTTGTACAAGGTGGATAGCAATTCCTTAAGTGTTTTTACAAAGTTATTTGATTCATAGGAGCTGCCTAGTTTACAGTATGGAGCAGAAATATGGGCTTTTGAGAAAAATTCCATGATTGAAACACAGTTCACTTGTGTGCTAGAAATACTGTTTGAATGAGAACACCCAGTGATCTGGTTTATAATGGACTTGCTATGAAATTCTGATTTCAAATGTATGATGCTAGCTCAAAGTAACAAGAATGGATGACTGCAGGATACCTTGTAAAAGTTAAGAGTAAGAGAACATGGGCTTCCAATGTGCAACAGTGGATTTGTTTGGGATAAAGTCTTGAAAAATGTATCGGTATTTCTGAATTGTTTTAAACAGAGGATTGTTAACTGCAGATGGCAGGACTGGCATAGAGACCTGTTTACCCTATCCATAACAATTCAGTATTCATGGCACAGGTTTTTTAGAATACAGCATTTTTTCCTTTGCACAAAATGATGCACCTATAATTCTAAGAAAAAAACGGTTCTTACCTGTAAGCTGTAGCAATCCAGCACCTTTACATCTTTTTTTTTTTTTTTTTTTTTTTTTTTTATACAGTCGGGTACATTGAAATTGTTCATATATTTGTTTTTTGAATGTTTCAAGACTGTCCTTGATCAGAGACTGTTAAGATGTAATCAGCAAAAATAGCTCCTAAGTATCAGAGACCTGAACTCAGCATGGGTAAAAATCACCAGTTCCCAGAAAAAACACTGTACAGATAAACATGTTACTTCTCCCAGTAGTCGCTCTAAGATCATGGAAAAAAATTTGCACAGCTGTTTTGTAGTGAGAAATAGCTCACCCTCTCTCTCTGTCTGTCTGCTCTCTCCCTCTAGTCGCTCTAAAATCAAGTTTTTTGCAATGTGCAGCTGCACATCATAGGCTGAGAGTCGAGTCAAAGCCGATTCACAGTGGGAGGGGAGAGTTACGTGAGTATCGGTGCGTGCCAGCCAAGAATAGTTGGTGTTTAGCTGCCAGTAGTCACTAGATACTTTGGGAGGGTGAACAAACTATTCACTAAACTTACCATAGTGGTGACTTTGAACATCAGAGCCATACATAGGGAGGGCACGTAACTCCTCCCTCCTTATGATAGGTTCTCTAAATAAATATTCAAATTAATCGTCGCCTTTCTACATAAGTCTAGTTTGATTTTTCAATTATTTATCGCGCCTCTCTTCAGTTGTACAGAGTCACGTGCAGCATTTCACATAATTGCAAAATTTTGCAGTAGAGCATCAATTTAGATGAGTACATGTGAATAGCATTTCACAAAATTGCAAATGTTCCCAGTGCATACTGGCAGTTCACTTGCAATACATGCAGAATCATTTTCTTTCCCCAGGAAGTCTGAAATTTGCCAAGTGTTGCGTTGACTGCCGATAGCTGAGTGAGGCATGTTTGTGTGTTGTGTTCTTTTCAATGGCTGTTTTCATTTTCTTGGATGTCTGCGAGTCAGTCAGTTTGCGTTGTCCCCGAGTGCTTTTTGTCACATGTGAGCTTTTTGTCAGTGCTTTTTGCACTGTGAGCTTTTGATGTCTCTTCTGCCCTTTGCTGGAAGACTTTTCCAAATTTCAGTGTTGACTCGCGGCACTATCAGCACTTCAAGTTTTCTGGCCTTTGATACTTACCAAGCCTGTCTTTCAGTTTGTCCTCTGACAGTCCAGACTGGAAGCGTTTGTTGATGACTTGTGCTAGGGGGAGGAGGACACTGGTGGTGCTGTCTCCTCACCATCATCAAGATCTTCATCTGTTTCCCCAAGCAAATCTTCGTCAGAGCCGGCTGCTGAGAGCGTGTCATCATCACTACCTCCACTTCAGATTCAGACTCTGACAATAACTTTGTGCTTTTTGCATGCAACTTCTTCCCCTTGTGCCGGTTTTCAGAGTCACACTTTTCTACGTCATCTGAATCTGAACTGTCTGGTGACAAAGCTCGCTTTCTTGCTCTGTTGGGCTGTTGTTCACCTGAATGGCTTTGGCCAGCGATTCTCTGCAGCATGGCTTCAAGTCTATCCAAGCGGCCAGACATTTTTGCGTCAAGTGACTGCAGATCTGAATGCCACTGTCACAGCCTCTTGCCACTCAGGGCTGTCTTCGGCCATTGCGTCAGTCTCTGCTGACTTTCAAAGTTCAGTCTCTGCTGATCTTTTGTCAGTCTCTTGCTGACTACACAAGGGAATGAGATTTACCAGTCTCAGCTGGATAACGCCTCTGTTGTCAAGTATAAATTTGGGCAAATTAGGGCTACTGGTGTGTGAGTTTGTCATAAAAATAGGACAAATCCTGACCGGTACCGGGCCGACGCATGCACATGCATGATGGCGGCCACGTAGCAAGCAGGGAACGAGTGAGGGTGAAAAAAAAAGGATGTTGTACTTGCCCCTCAAACTAGGTTATTTTATTTTAAAATAAGCAAAAATTGTACAAGTATATAAACTTCACTGATGAGTGAGTTAGTTAGTTAGTGTTTATAGGGTCCAGCGGACTACTAGGAGCCAAATCAGGACCTCAGCTATCATATCTGCTGATTCTCTAGATACTAATACCCACACACTAGTATTAACACATCGCTTAAGATTTATAAAGACAAAAAGCACAATTATCTGTTCAACTCCAGCAACACCTATATACATTATTAAAGCACTATAACTTATAGAATAAGTTTACCTCTTTCAAAAAAAAAAAAAAAAAGATCCACTGAAATCTCACGAAAAAGAACTGATAAATCACTGGTGGAAAAGAACTTCTCTCTGATAAACATCAAATCAGCACATTCAGTCAAAAAATGATTAACACACTGAACAAGCTGTCACATGCAACACACCATGGAGGGTCTATCCAACTCTGCGTTATATAGCTGTGCCCAATATGTAACCGTGACAAAAACGATTCCTCTTTACAGTTACGTATTATCGATGGGAAAGGGTTGATTAAATCTAGGCAAATTTTTAAAACAGTTTGTTATGAATTTGATTAGATTAGACCACTCACTCTGCCACAGCTCACGACAATACGAGCTAGATTTGACGAAGATCCGAGTGAGGAACAAACTGCACAGGCCTCCTGGAAAGACTTGCACCGAGAGCTTGTTTGGCTGCTTTGTCTACACTGAGTTACCATAGATTCCCATGTGGGCTGGGGACCCAACAGAAAACTATATGCTTTCCCGAAGAGACAAGCTGAGTATGAAGATCATGAATATCCGCAAAACTGGATGTGAAACTTCTCTTGTGGATAAAGCCGACAGTGCCGACAATGAATCCGAATCCGATAAAATAAGGAAATCGTTCTGATCTGACCTGGACACCGCACTGAGAGCCAGATTTAAAGCCTTCAGTTCAGCAGTATAAACAGATGACCAATCTTGCAATCTTAACAAGGTGGGCTCCTGAAAATTGCTATCACACACAATGGCAGCTGCAGCCCTCTCTCTTTTTTAGAACCATCTGTAAAAATCTTGGTAAAATCTTTTTTAAAGTTCACATTGCTCAAGATAAAGTTGTTTATATGCAGCACTCGAGGTGACCTCCTTTTGAAATTGAGTTAAATATAAATTAATCTCTGGATTGGCTATTTTCCAGGGAGGTACATCAGTCTGTAATGGACCATCATCAACAGCATCAAGGTCAATGCCAGCTGCCCCGAAGTGGGGGGGTAAATGCATCTAAGTAATGATCAATGGATATGTGTATCTAGTGCCCAATGTACATGTGTGTATGCAATCTTCTATGTACCATGCAGACAAGAGTATTATATACACCAAGCATTGGATACCCACATGCACATGGAATATTACATACACATATGCGCACAGGTGTTCTATGCACAAACACTACCATGCCAACTTTCAACAAACCATTGCTTTCCCCATGGAAACTACATTCATGGAGTATTAGCAGCAGCCTTAACTTACAAAAAAAAAAAAAAAGAACAGAAAAAAAAAAAAAAAAAAGAAGAAAAAAAAGAAAAAAAAAATCCTGCCACACAACTACTTGATAGTAACTCTGAAAATATTTATTCTAAAGAGTAACAAGCAAGATGTTTTCTTTTTTCATCTGGCCCTTGCCCTTTAGGGACTAAGAATACTCAAACGGGACACAGAACACTATTATACAATGTCGAACCAGCGTGTAATAAGAATGTTCACATTAGTATTAAAATATACATACACAATAAAAACAGCTGTTACACACAGCTCTGTCGATAATTCCAATGCGGAAAGAAAATACAGGAGGCATCACCAACATGGTATCAACACAGCCTTAGGAGGAATGAACAGCGATTCAGGAGGCAATCAACTTCAAGTGCACCATTCATATTCATTATTGCCCATGATGCAAGATTGGTTTTGAGGGCAGTGGTGAATGGAAGATACTGTTGTTTTGTTTTGTTTTGTTTGTTTATTTTAGGAGAGAGAGAGAGAGAGAGAGAGATTCAAATATGCTTTAGTATTACAACAAAAAAAAAACAAAGGGAAAGCACAAAGCAAATAAAAAATCAAACACGATATCACAAGCACATTTTAAAAAATCAAAATCAAAATGAGAAGAGAAGGAAAAAAAGTGAAAAAAAAAAAATGCTATCCATCTTTCCACCTCTACGGGGACCCCCCCCCCCCCCCCCCCCCCCCCCCCCCTATCAAGAAAAAGTGATTTTACGCAGCAGTAAGGTGGCTCACACTCAAACACTAGGTGAGCACATTACACATCTTTCACATACTGATATTTGCATTCACTGATACTGCATGCCCAATCGTTCACGGTATTGTAGTAAAGCATTTTGAGACAATAATTGAAAACCACCATCACTTTGGGAAGTAAGATAATTATTATGTGAATGTGCATTGATAATTATTTTTTGCAAAGCTGTTTAGTGAGTGAAAGTGTGCAAAATATTGAAACAATTTTTGTTCTGTAAGATCTCAGCTTCAATGGTACTTATACTCAGGTGGAAGCGAGTTCCAGGGAAGGGGACCAGACTAACAAAGGCTTATGTGAAATAGGTCAATTCTGGGTAGGAAAGTCTTGTGTGAAATAGGTCAATTCTAGGTAGGAGAGTGTTGTGTGAAATAGGTCAATTCTGAGTAGGGTACAATGAGATGTTACAGAATTTCTAGAATTCCAAGCAAAATTTCGATTGAATATATAGTTTCCAAGGACTAACTGAGATACAACTTTTTTTTTTGCATACACCTTCTTTTTTTGATAGCAAACATATCCTTCAATCAACTTAAAGCTGCTTGTATGAATTGTGATACCATCACAAAAAAGGTCACAAGATCATTCAATATGAAGAGGGAGATTGTTTGCATAAAAAATGGGAAAGGACTTAAAACTGAGCTCAGGGATACTCCACATTTGACAGGTAATGTATTAGATGTGGAGGAATTAAGACTGACAAATTGTTGAAGACTGTCCAGAAATGAACTCGAGAGAATTTTTCCTGCAGGCTAACAATTCCTCCATCATTAATGATCTGGTGGATAAAAAGGGTAGAGAGGGGGGAGTGTGTGGGGGTGGTGGTGCGAATGGAATAAAGAGATTGAGAATGAAAAAAGTCAGGGAAATATATTGTGAATATAAAATCCTTTATTAGCCCGCCTTTGGGGACCACTGTAACCCATCCTAACAACGGAACTATCATATTGTCTGCTCCCAGGCCTTTCGTCTGTGGGATCGGCCTTGTCAGGAAGGCACAGCGTATTGTGTCTGTGCTCCCTTGGCATCAAATAGATATACCACAGTCTACAATTCCGTGGTATGCTCACCACCAAAGGTTCAAAAAGGGAATCCAACAGCACCTCAAAAGTATTTTCTTTTTTAAATGATAATAATCGACATGAAAATCCTTCTTAAAATCAACATACAATGCTCCAGAGAATGTATTTTCATGATTTTTTATATGTCAGTAGCCCCACTAAGTTGTTTTTTTTTTTTATTTAATTTTGTTTTGTTTAAACACTGTATGACATGAATGATTCTTTCTAAAACCAGATGGACTCCTCCTTCAATAGATTGTATAACTTAAAATGGTCATAATGCATCTCTCTATGTGCTTTCTAATACTTGCAACACAGGGATTGGTCTCTGCTATTGGTTGTTGTGAATGGTTACCAGACTTGTACACTGGAACAACTTTTGCAAGTTTGAACTGTGTTGGAGCTGAAAGTTTTGGAATGTTATCAATTCCATCACATCTACAAAAAATGTTTCCTTCAAATAAGATAAGAAATAGTAAACATCAGTTACAGAAAGAAAGGGTACTGACAGTTGGGAATGGACATTATTAGTATTGCAGGACATGGTTAATTTTCTGGGTATTTTGGTTGAATAATAGCATATCCATCCCACACACTTTCTACGCACTGGAATCACCTGCCCCAATCATTAACGTAGTACAGTCGTAAATTATTCTCAAACAGTGGTGCCTGTGAAAAGAAATAATCCCTTTTGGAAAGTAAGTAAACTGTATGCTGGGAGTATAAACACACCTGCTCATTTACCATGCCATCATCTTTTTGCAAAAGGCTATTCATGTCAATGTCTGCATAATATTGGAGCCCACATGCAGTTTCCCATGCTACGTTATGTCAACAACTTTTAATGATGCCACTTTTGTGTGGTGGCAGTGGTGATTGCATGTGTGTGTGCACCACCACACTTGCTCGAAAAAAAATAATCT
The DNA here is from genome assembly GCA_016801955.1 of Conus betulinus. Classification (NCBI taxonomy): domain Eukaryota; kingdom Metazoa; phylum Mollusca; class Gastropoda; order Neogastropoda; family Conidae; genus Conus; species Conus betulinus. Next base: position 5,257 of record JADBJO010031909.1, on the reverse strand, counting down.
TTGTAAAGTTTGGAAGTTTTTTTTTTCTCAGCATATTGTCTATTGCATGAGTTACTTTTCAAACATCCATGAAAATAACTATGTTCATTTTGTGATTAGCAGAGAACACACAATGAAGGTAATATGGGAGTTAGAACAGAGAGAAAAGGAATGGAAAGTATGGAAGAGACTAAGAGACAGATGGGGGGGGGGGGGGGGGGGGGGGGGGAAGGGCAGTGTGATCTGAAAATAAAATCGTGACAGCAAGGATACAGAAA
>JADBJO010031908.1:0-16259 GCA_016801955.1 Conus betulinus | reverse complement strand
AGGGGAGGCAGTTTGATATCTGCTAAGACAAAAATGATACAGGGTAGGTGGAACTCGAAAACTGTATCCCATAAGCCCACAAAACGGAGAAAACAAAAATCCACTTGAAACCACTCTATGCCAACTATGTCCCATCAGTCCATAGAGACATGTGAAAAAATATCATACAAAACCATTGGTATATAAAGAATAACTCTTCAGCCCACAAACATACTAATGTTAAAGATTTCGCGGCTAAAAACCAATCTCTTTAAACGTTTAACACAATAAGAACACAAACAGAGACAAGTCCAAAAGGCCTAGTCCAACCCAGTGTCTAAAAATTATGATTTATAAGCTCACAATACACCACAACTGGACAAGGTAAGTCCACAACCAAATATGAAAACAATCATCCGTGAGCCCCAAAATAGGGAACAAATCAGAAAGATAATCCTGACACCAGCTCTTTATAAACCATAACATATCAGCCCCGGATGCGGAGAGAGAGAACCAAGATGATAGCCCCGAAACTTCTCCTCGCTCTCTCTCTCTCTCTCTCTCTATCTCTCGCTCTCTCTCTGATAATTATAGTATATCATAGATACTATATAATATATATATATATATACGATATATATATATCTATATATATATTATACACACACAGACAAATATAAGAGAAAAAGCATGAAACCAACCATACAAACTATAACCCATCAGCGCCACACACAAAAAAACACACACACACACAGAGATAAATCAAAAAGAGCAGGCCAGTGAACTGATTTTTCAGTCTCTAGAACCATCTAGACGCATTTGGCAAGACGAACGAAAGGTACAGTTACCATTCCTGACTAAATGTTGGCATATATACAGACAAAACCACTCACGAAAATCTTGTGATCTCACACTGCGCGCTGTACGGGCCCAAAGAAGGCGAAAGCAGCGTGTGTGTCAGGCTGTGATGTCCTGTCGTCAGATCCCAACTAAGCTGCCTTGACTGCCGTTTGACTGCGTTTTAATGCGGCCAACTGTGACGTCATAAACCCCTGCCCCAAAACTGCCGAGTGTGTCTTCATGTCCTCAACTTGCACCCTCTCCCTCTCCCTCCCTGCCTCCCCTCTCTCTCTCATCTCTCTCTATCTCTTCTCTCTCTCTCCCCTTGGTCTGTTTTGTCTGTCTGCCCTGTTGTTCTGTCTGTATTGCTTGTCTCTGTCAATATCATCTGTCTGTGTGAATGTCTGTCTTTCTTAATCTGTGTCTGTCTGTTCTGTCTGTCTCTGCTCTCTACCTCTCTCTGACTCTCTCTCTCTCTCTCCTCCCTACTCAGTCTGTCTGTCTTCTCTCGGTCTGATCTCTGTCTGTCTGTCTTGTCCTGTCTGTCTGTCATGTCCTGTCTGTCCTCTCGTCTCTATCTCTCTCAATCCTCTCTCTCTTCTCTCTCTCTCTCTACGTCCTCTATATCTCTCTCTCTCGAAAATATAAAAAAGCATGTGTTTGCTGATCTGGTTCCCTCGGCGAAATTGAAGGTTACTTCATCTGTTCCCTCCTTCCTTGTCCTCGCTCCCCCCCCCTTCTCTCTCTCTCTCTCTCTCTCTATCTCTCTCACTTCTCGACACCTGACCTCCATTCACATGTGTCCTACTAGTCTATGGTCTGGAACCAGCCGTAGCCGATGAGCCCGATGATAAAACAATTCCAGGTCCTCCTCAGAAATTAGCTGCTTCTTCTTTTTTTTTTTTTTTCGATCACATTGTCGTGGTGGTCCGAATGAACGGCAGGTCAAGTGGTAGTCACTGACCGTCACACTTGTCACGTCGGCCCCGAGTCAGCTCGTGTTTATATGGCACCGCCCACCAGTCTGCTGACAGATCACGTGATGTTTGTGCAAACCTGGTCTGTCCTGATAAAACAGGGGACTGCTTCACTGAACTTGTTTGTTTTGCAGTTTGTGGTGCTGCATTGTGTCATCTTAAATTACAATGGGACCCACCAGAGGGGTGGGGTTGGGGATAGGGGATGTGAGGGAGGGTGGGGGGTGGGGGCGGATAGAGGGGAGGGTTAGGGATAGGAGAAAGGGCAGAGAAGAAACGATTATGCATAATGACACAGAGCCATACACAGGAAGGCAAAAAACACCATAGAGTACTGACAAGGGAAAAAAACAGCCCAAACATTCACACAAACACAAACACAAACACACCACACCACACACAACACACACACACACAAACACACACCGGGTGCATGCAGGACCCACATGCATGCATGCACACCCCACAAACACACACACACACACACACCACACACACACACACACAAACCCACATACACAAAACACACACACACACACACACACACAACACATGCGCGTGTGTGTGTGTGTGCGCCTCGCCGACACACACGCCACACACCACACACACCCACACACACACACAAACCACACAAACACACACACACAACACACACACACGACATGTGTGAAACATTTATCCTCACAAGACTGGCAAAACTCTCATCAATTTGATTCTGATATCACCCTCTATTACTATCCCCGCCTCTATCTCTCGCTCTCTTTCTCTCCTCTCTCTCTCTCTCTCTCTCTCTCTCTATCTCTCTCTCGACCCTCTTCTCTATACATCGTCACCGCACTACCTCCAGCTGAAGCCAAAGGAGGCCATGCCTCGGTTGGTTACAAGATACGTTTGCACCATACGTCAGCCCACTGGAAAAGATGACTTCTGTGTTTAGTTCTATTTCACAATGCCCTTTTACCATCACATGGTGTTCGCTGGTAGGCGTGTGTGTGTGCTTTATGTGTGTGTGTAGTGTGTGTGTGTGTGTGTTGTGTGCTGTCGTGTGTCCCATGTGTGACTATGAAAGTGTGATTGTGTCGACACCGTCAGTCCATACAATGCGAGCTTTTAGATATGGCCGCTGCCACAGAGCGGACCTGAACTGTACGCTCTGTGCACCACAGACGGGACTCTGAACTTGCATGTCTAGCCAGTGCCACAGAAGCGGACCTGAACTGCTACGACTCTGGTATTGCCCACAGAGCGGACCTGAACTGTACGCTTCGTGCTCCACAGAGGGACTGACCTGCACGCCTCAGATAGCCCACAGAGCGGCCCTGACGCGTAAAGATCCGTGCCCACAGGGGACCTGAACTGTAATGCATCTGTGCTCACAGAGGAGACCTGAACAATGTATGCTCTGCATGCTCACAGAGGAACCTGAACTGGACGCTCTGTGCACCCAGAGGGGACCTGAAATGTCATGTTCTCGTGCATCACCAGAGGCGACATCGAACCTGCACGCTCCGTGCCAACAGACAGACCTGCAGCTGTAAGCTCCGTGCCCACAGAAGGAACTAAACTGTACTGCTCTGTGCTACACAGAGGCAGACCTGAGCTGAAGTACGAGGCCCACAGCCAGGCGACATGAACGTATGCTCTGTTACTCACAGAGCGCGACCTGAACTGCTATGCTCTCGTAGCCCACAAGAGGGACCTGAGCTGCTATGCTCTGTGCTCCAGCGGGACTGAACTGTAGGCTCTGCTGACACAGAGGGACCTGAACTGTTGCCTACCCCCCCCCTGCGCCACAGAAGGACCTGAACTGTTAATGATAATGTGACCCACAGATGGGAACACCGAACCTGCTATGGCTCTGCTGCTAACAGAGGACCTCAGCAACTGTCGCTCTGTGTTCCCTCACAGAGGCGACCCAGGAAACTGTATGCCTCTGCTGCCCCACAGAGCGCGACCTGAACTAGTATGATATGTCGACTAACAGAGGGACCTGAACTGTATGATATGATGCCGGGGCGCAGAAGCCGTCCACAGCATACTCTATCTGATAATGTGACCCTTCCCAGCCACGTGGCTGAGTGAACTGTATGCTCTGCCTGCCCACAGGGCGGACTCTGTAACTAGACAGAGCGAGACAGAAGTTGGAGACGAGAGAGCAGAGAGACAGACAGACAGGACAGACAGACAGACAGACAGACAGACAGACAAGACACAGACAGAGAGACAGATGAGACAGAGAGGCAGACAGCAGAAAGACAGACAGAGAAAGAGACAGACAACAGACATACAGGACAGACAGAGACAGAAATTAAGAAGATGCGAACCATTACCAGTGTCGGATCGATAACACACCACAGGAAGACAAAGGCCAAGGACACCAGGGCGTGTGCCAGTGACTATGCCTAAGTGGCCAGCGTCAAGCATAGGGGAAAACCCGTCGCTTCCGTTTCAGCTGCTGAAACCCTGTCACAGGAGACGGACAGACACCTTGCGATCAGTCTGTGATCTGTAGAAACGAATGGACCTCTAGGTTTCATAGCGAAAGGAAAAGGAGAAGAGCAGGACACCATGCGATCAGTACTGTGACTGATAGAACATGAACCCTGGCTCACAGAGAAGATAGGAACTTTGCTCTCAGTCTGCCTGGACCTGTAGAAACTGAAACTCTGCCGTCATAGCGAGAAGACAGCGATACCTTGCTATCAGACTGTGCCGAACTGTAGCACTGAAACTCTGGTATAGGAGAAGACAGGACACTTGCCGCATCAGTCTGGGACTTAGAACTGCAAAACCTGCGTCATAAGGAGAAGACAGGATACCTTGCTGATCAGACTGTGGACTGTAGACTGAAACTACTGCGTCATAAGCAGACAGCGACACCTTGAACCTCATCACACTGTGGACTTGTAGAACTGGAAGGCTGATCAAAACAATGGGTTTTCATGACGGCAAAGCTGTGTTTTTTTTACAAGCAAAAAGACAGCCCTAATGTCCGCCGGTCAGAGCCCACCTAGCCTGTGAGCTGCTTTATCAACGAATGCCGCTCACATGTGATTAAAGCAAAAAGTGTTAGACAATAAAATCAGTGACGATGTGTCTCTCGTGTCTATAGGTATTAAGCAAAGTGTTAGACAATGCAATCAGCTGACGATGTGTTCTTCTGTCTATATGTCATCGACAGCAAAGTTGTTAGACAATAACAATCAGCTGACGATGTAGTCTTTTATCCATCTGATCCCATCACACCGTCTACTTCAAATGACGACATATAAAGAGAGGAAAAAAAGGACAGTGAAGAAGCTCCGAACACCGATCTGCTTAACTCAAATGAAGTCATATAAAGCAGCGAAAAAAAAAGAATAAGACAATAAAAAAAGGATAAGCGTAATCTGTCAAAAAAGAGAAGATGTATTACAGGGCATACACCGGCAGGAATTTTTACTCCAGGCACACGTTCACGAGCACCCACACCCCAACACACCACACACACACTGCACACGGAGGGGGGGCACACAACACGCAGGCACACAACACGACACGACAACTTCCCCGCACACCACACACACACACACACACAAAAACACATAACACACAAACACACGGCTCGCTCGCCACACACACACACACCACACACACACACACACACACACACACATAGCCACGCACGCACAACACACACACAGGGCACACGCACCACGCACTCACCGCAACTGCACGCACACATACACAATATATTTTCCATAATGCGGCGCCGCCCCAGTTTTAAGAAGAATGCCTATCCAAGAAAAAGCTGGTAGTGTGCAATACCGTAATATTTTTGGTTGAGTTTTTCACAAAAAAAACAAAAACAAAAACAAAAACAAAACCAACCAAAAGGTGCCACCTATGAAGCGAAACTGAAAAGGCCAGAAGGAGTCCAATGACCACTTTCCGCGGGTGGCACTGAGGAGAAACCAATCAGCGTTTTGAAATAACTGACGTGATCTATTCCGGAGTTTTATGTTATTGAGCTTCCTCCCGGTTGTGAAGTGTTTCTCCCCTTATTTAACAAATAACATATAAGGCTGTCGCTGCAAGGTTCAATTTGGGGAAGGCAGTTATATACTCCCCATTCACCACAATCAAGCCACAACATACTAAGTTAGTATTAGGCAGAATTATCTACCACTGCAGCATATGAAGGCTTATCACCCCTCAATTGTCTCTACAGCTAAAGACATTAAGAGGCAAGACTTTAGTTACAATTTGTTATAATCCAATATTTCTTGCAGTAGGGAATTGCAAAACACCAAGCGTGGCCTGCTGTAAGTTGAACTGAATGGCTGCTCAGTGGCGTACACCTTATCCTTCTTTTATATATATATATATATATATATATAGATATATATAGTATATAATATATAATATAATATATATAATCTACATATATACATACATATAATATATACATAGGGGTAGTGAGGTATATATCAGGTTATATATATATCTATACTTCAATTGATGCAATAAAGATGCGCAATATCACTATAATGTATGGATCAGAACTGGATACTACAAGGTTCCTTTTGCTATTTTGTCAAAAGTAAAACTGTTATCGCCGTCCATTCTTTTGGAAATGTGAACAATCTAATGACAAGACTATGACTGAGATACATTTACCAAAGAAACACGATACGTATACGCACCACGCATGGTTTTGCATGTGTGCATTCGTTAACTTTGTGTTGAGCTCCGAGTGTTGCCTTGCATTCACCGACTTGAGTGATTGCATGCTAGTGAGTGCTTCTTAACTTTGGTGTTGACTCCGAGTTTGGCTGGCAGGTCACGACGAACTGGTGTTGCATTAGTGTGCATGTCTTCACTTTGTTGTGTGTACACACCCTCCTTCCGGAGTGATGCCTGGCAGTCACCGATAACTGAGATTGTTTGGATGCTGCTGCAATCCTTTATATCCTCGTGTGTTCGGTCTCCTGCTGAGTTATGCTCTGGTCACGTACACTGGTGCAACTGTGTGCTTGCATGTGTGCATTCTTAACTTTGTTTTGACTCGAGTTGTGGCTTTGCAAGTCACGACCTGGGTGTTGGGGCATGTGTGGAAACAATCTATAACATATTGTGATATGACCATCCGAGTATTGACACTTGGCAGTCACGAACTGGTGTTGCATGTTGCGTGCATCACTGAGTCTTGTGTTGTTGACTCCATGTTTTTGTTTGGCAAAGGCATTGCCCATAACTGGAGACTGTCACGAGTCAGCAATAAATCAACCCTGCTGAAATAAAGAACTCAATCATTTGTGGTAACGTCTCACTGGTATAACTGCCGTTTTCTGTTTGGTTCTATTATCATTGTGTTCCCAGTGGAGGTGAAATGCTCTCTTTGCGCGCTCCTCTCTCTCTCTCTCTCCCTCTCGGGGTCCGGTCTCTCACTCTGGCGTCCATCTCTCTCTCTCTTAAGCACAGATATGAATTGTCATTCTATGATTGAAAAATTAGCAACTTCAATGTTAGTGAATTGCATTGTTAGAACACATTACCTGGCGCAATGACTTATGGGTATACAAGAGGAACATAACGTATTGGACTTTATTCGTATACCCTCTCATAAAGTGAGTATAATCGCCACTGCCACACCATGCTAGGATGCAGTCATGTCAGACTGAGGCATCCCAGCCATGGCAGAAGTTTGGGCTCGTTGGATCGCCTCCGTTTTTTCCACGAGTGTGTGTTGAAGGAAACGTGTACATGAGCAGGATTGATAGCGGAGTTCAAGGGCAGCTACGAATTATAGCCAGCCTGCCACGTTTCACCTCACCAGGGGATGGGATAGTACCAGCCAGTGCCGGCAGCCTCCACACAGTCAATGGGAAACCAGCATAAGGGTGGGGGGGAGGAAAGGGGGGAATCGTCACTGCAACAGTGATCAGTCGCTGGCGGCTGTATGGTCATGTCCCGGGATTGGTTTGTCGTGTTGGTCTTGAAGGCATTGTTCTGTATTGACTGATAAATAGTGCTTGGCCAGCAGAGATAAATAAGAACAGAACAAAATTAAAGACAATCAGTAAAGTGAACGAGTATTGCTTTCCCTAAAGTCTCGCGTTGTCACTGGTAACGGAACGCAGATGCCAGTTTGACTGTAAAACTCCCAGTGTGACAGCATGGGGGTGAGTGAAGGCAGTGAGGCCAGAACCCATCCCATGGACCAAGACAACAGACAGGCCATGGCTGCTGACCTTCTTCTGAACCGGAAAGTGCTGAATGGAAAAATGAAGGACCAGGAAAACGAATCCAGTGTGATCAGCCAGACTGATCAGAGCGGACACGTCACTGGACAGCAGACACAGAGAACCCAGCCACTGTACAGACTATACTGTCTCTCCACGCGTCATCAAACTGCAGATATCTGCCACGGACACTGTTCATCAGCTGTTCCCAATGATGGCGATGTAGGACACCCATCAGAAAGTCAGCCAGCGGTAAGGTTAAGGACAAAACACACTGAAACCGCTCACCAGAGGTCATGCTCCCTGTTACTAAGCGCTGCGGCAGAAACAGAAAACATTACCACTCACCGAAAGACAGCTTATCATCCACAGAGAGCCCCGATAGAACCACGACTGCAACAGGTCTTTCACACGAGAAAAAACGTCATCCTTGGGGGCATAGCAAGCGGCGTCGTCAAAATAACTTAGGAGAATCTGGGGGCAGCATAGTTTATAGGTTTTCTGTCTCAACAAGACTCAAAACGTGAAAGGTCTTTGAACATGTTTGGTGGGGAAACATAACCAGTGGGCTGCCATACATGTGAAGTTCGGTTAATTGAGGTGTAAAGTGAAATCCACTGGGACTGATGGTATGAATAGCAGTTAAAAACTTAAGTTGAGTGTCTGTGTGTGAATAAACGGCACAAATGCACGCGAAATCAAACACTGTTAGTGCTGTGAATGACAGATCTACCAGCAACAGATTCCTGTGCTGAACAACAGACGATAACCGAGTAGAAAGGGAGGTGATGGGGTTCTTGGAAAGTGACAATGTTTGTAAATTGTACAAGCCAAGGAAGGCAGTCATGTGCACTAGCTGCACATCGTTCTCACTGAGGTCGAGAAACTTTAGGTTTAACAAAGGTCATGGCGGGGACAATAGTCAAGGAACACGGGCGGAGACGAGATGAACGAGATAGGTGAGTTGGCTGACATCAGAAAGTGTTATTCCAGAGCTGGTTTCCATCACAAAGAGCGCATTGGACAGTGAGGGCAGCCATCACACAGGTGGTCAGTGTGTAGACAGGTTGTGGATGCTCTGCATCTGAAAAACCGCGGGACACATCATGTCTTCACATTCCTCCTCATCCATGTGGTCCAAACAGTCGTACATTCCATTGCACCGTGTGTAAACTGGCAGGCAGTCATTGAAGTCACCTGGACAACGGTAAAAAGCTGTCTGGACAGGACTCACTGAAATCCATTTGGATTGAGCTAAACTTCATGATGCCATCAAAACTGAACCAGAGCGGGGGAAGGAAAAAACGAAGTCTCTATAAATCACATTCTTTGTGTGTATTGCAGCTGTGTTCATTCGGAGCGATCTGGACACTGGGGGGTCTGATCACAAACGTTAGTGTACGAAATGCACTGGCCATTAGTGCAAGTGAACATGTTGATGCAAAGCAGGATGGGAACAGAATGATTCATCACTGCTGTCCTGACAATCAGATATGAAATTGCACACCAGAGTGTATGACATTGTGGTAATGTGATCATTGCATGTAAATGTCGGAACTAAGATTGTGTGTTCATTTCCTGTAGGTGACTGGATTTTATGAGACAAGTGAAGATTAAAATGGCAAGGTCTGTACTGTTGACTACATACGTTTAACTGAAGAGAGCCACACACAGAAGAACTGTGTATGACACATGACCATATGAACACGTCATAGAGTCTTGTCGCCAAGGCATCACAAAGTGAGTGTTATTTAATGAAACTGGCTTTAGATGAAGTGATTGTTCACTAGTCCTATTTGTTGTGAAGGCACAGACTATACCACTATCTTCATTGTTGAGCGAGATGCACAACCTGATCGTTTATGTGCCATGAAAGGGAAATAGCTTAAATGATAGCATTGCGTAAACAACCCATGTGCACGACTGAGGAACCCTCCGAAATACGAACTGAATGATAAAAACAGAGATCTGCCCTGGTAAAATTCATGTACGTACATTGGAGGCAATGACATATCGTTTGAGTAGATTCCAACCCCAAAAAATTAGATAGCTTCACCCCATGAAGTCCTGTAACATTAAGAACTATACCAAGCCAGTCAAACACACAGACAGGCAGATTTTCCATACCCCCCAACGAATGACCAATGTTCGACAACAACTTTGTTGATATCTCCTACAGTATGACCCACTCAATCCGGGACTTCGCGCACAAAACGAGTAGCACCGTCCACACATGGCTATCATGCCCTGGCAGTCAGCACTGCTGTGAAGGGACAGTGTTCTGCTTCATCCCGTCCATCCTCACACTCTGTCTTCAAGTTACATTCCATGTGGTGACGGAAATTGGAATAGTCATCCACTGAGCAGTTCCAGAACCCACTGGGCAATTTCTGAAGGGCTTGGCCTTCAGGAAAAAAAAGTGAACAAAAGTCGAAAGCAGTCAGGCTTAAGTGTGTCCAGGGTCGCCTGACACAGATGTTAAAGTTCTCCTTTTTTTTTTGTCCCGCCGTGCCCTCTCTTTCAGTTCATTCACAAACTAAAGAGTTAAACACATCCAACAATTTATTAATATCGATTAATGAAACAAAAAATATAATTATGAAGGATTGCAAATAACAGACTATAGGTTAAGTTTGTAGAGTGTTTTCTGACGGATTCAGTCCTTTCCCTTGTACTACAGAGTCACTTTCGATGTCTTTTAAAGTGTAGTGCTGGCTCTCTCACGGTTCAGCTGCCAGGCTCGCGTGTCACAGCAAATCACTTGCAAGGTGAAACACAACGTGTGCTGCACAGTTCTTGCAAAGCTCCGGACGCTCCTCTGAGACGGCCGGAACAGGGTGACGTACAAGGGAGAGAGATCCGTCAGGAACAAGGAAATAGAAGATCAAAACACAAACCCCACATGAAAATTCTGTAGAATAAAAAGGGGCGTCACGGCGCCTACGTCAACGCCGTGACGTCTTTTGCTGTTCCTTCTCCGCTATGTGTCTCCGGGAGCGCGACCCTCGTAGGCTGGCACCACCGCCGGCTAGTTCGATCCTCCTGCTTTCTACCAGCTGATGAGGTCTGCCTGATGTGTTCTGGCGTGGACTGGACCTCACCAGGGTGATATGGTCAGGAGGGGATGACACTGACGGTGATCCTACGGATGGTAGTGGTCGAAACACTCCAGGGAGCTTGCGCGCCTTGTTGCCTCTTGCATGGGCTTAATGGAACTGCAACGGTTCCAGCCTTTTGCCTAGCGTCGCGCTGATCTGTGTTCATAGTGACCAATGAGAGGACAGGAGAGTCCTATCCTGCCAATCATAACCCATCGGTCACTATGACATCTCTATGATGTAATATAGCTAAATTATGAAGACACCAATAATTTAGAATTGTGTTCCAAATAAAATGTGGGTCAATGGGTTAGCCGATGAGGAGATGTGCTTGGTGTCTGACAACACCCCCCACCTTAAGTCGAAAATCCCATTTTCGATAAGTTACAACAACGCACATTCACCACAAGGCTAACGTCTTCGATCCACAATACATCGTAACTGACTCATCAAAACACTCTTCTGTTTCCCTAGTGGAACACGTCCACCTTTCAAGTTCAAGGTTTTCGCCAAAACTTAAACTCAACTTGAATGACGTGTTATCCGAAAAATCGTCACTGTGTGACATAATTTCCACCTGCCCTGCACAGGGCTGTACGTAGGTCTAGCTCGACCGCCAAGCTTCAAAAGTCGTCAGTCTGTGACGTCAAACTGCCTACCTTCATACTCGCTCGCAGGGATGGCCAGTTCAAAGGAAAGTCGTCACTAGTGACGTCTCAAACATGCTTGCACTCCCCAAGCCACTGAACGAAGGAATTACTATCTCCTCTTTCTTCCGTCCTCCGCACAATTTCATAACCCGAAATGTGCATCAAAATTTCAATTTAAAAATCACATGTACAACTCAGGAAGATGATTCCTTCAACACTAAACACTTTAACTATTTCTGCAACTGCTCAAAGCCAAAAACAACATGACACAGAAGGTCCAATATTAAAATACAACTCGGAACAACTTCGACCCCTACTGTTCTCACTGCGTGTACTATGATTTAGCTCGAACAAAGTTCTGTCAGTCAGCCATCTCTTCCCAATTTCTTTTTTGTCTCTTTTCGTGCTCTAGAATGTACTCGTCACAAAAATTTGCAGACCTCGAAGTTTTGCTTCGCTGAAGCACGACCCGAAGATTAAATAACTGAGTCTGCACTATACCATGTGCGCAGTTATTCACGTTCCTATCCTGGAACAAAAACTAAACACGCTGTTTCGTGGCTCACAGCAGCTACATTGCCGCCACTGACTACTAGTACAATAACACCAGCATGGCAAGCTCTACCACATCCTTGGTACCCTGGCTTCCATACCCTACTCCGACAGTACCTCCTTGTGGTCCACTACTAGAGAACGTGTCATTGACCACTATCCACACAGTGGTCGTAAGGCACAAGTCAATGAGGCCAAATTTTCCGAGTTATTCCTGAGACTACATAGACTGGCAGAATCAACATTTAGATTCCATGGGACAACCTCAAACTTGTTGGCTACGTCAGCACACATTCTGTTACATGGAAACATTAGAACGCGCGACTCAGGTAGTCGGCGCCCAATGTTTTCTTTCCCAGGAATGACCCGTACCCTGAAGTCGTGTCCTTGGAGCTGAATAGCCCAGCGCATCAGCCTTCCATTCTCTGTTTTATTCTTCTCCAAATACTGGAGGGGCTGATGGTCTGTCTGTAGATCAAAACTGCCGGCCATACAAATACACCTCAAACTTCTTTATGGCCCAAACAATTGCCAGGCATTCCTTTTCTATCGTCGCATATTTTTGTTCGGCTGAACTATAGCTTCTTGCTAGCAATAAGCTACTGGCATGAGCTGCTCGTCATGTTCTTGTAGCAGGACTGCACCTAACCCTTTGTCACTTGCATCGGTCCTGAGAAAAAATGCGTTTGCCAGTGTCAGCATCTAAGAAAAAAAAAAAAAACGCATCAATGTCTTTGATGACTCCAAAAAAAACGTCTACTGAGTCGTCTGCACCTGTAGCAAGTATGTGTGTGCCGATGACATACTGTCAACCATCAACTTTGCAAGTCATTCCTACAAGCTATGATTCTCATTTTGTTTTGAAACTTCTTGTGGCAAAATTCTTGGCAGCCAGGACTCGCCTGACCAACCTTGTCACTGCATGAGTCAACAGAACAAAATGGTTTGTCACTGTCAGCAAGTCTTGAATGGGGTGAACTGATCAATTTGTCTTGAGCGTGTTGAAAGCTTTCTCACATTTGTCACTCCATCGGACTGGGTCGGACTGACCCTTTTTGGTGAGAGATTTGTCAGCGGGGTAGCTAACTCCGCAAAGTTTGGTACGAATGTTCGGTAGTATGACGCAAGACCAAAAATGCTCTGACTTCTGTTTTAGTTTTTGGGACGCTCAGCACTTTTTTATTTTCTCTACCTTTTCATCTTCTGGTAGCATCACTCCCCCTTCCCTACTTGATGACCAAGAAAGGACAATTCCTCAAACCCTAAGTGACATTTGCTAGGTGTGACCGTTAAGGTTGACCGTAAGGTGTGGCTCTCCTAGTCTGGTGAATACTGCTTCTAGCGCTTCTACATGCTGATCCCATGTTCAGTGGCGATCAGAACATCATCCATGAAGTTTTCACATCATTACGCTGAAGTGGCAATAATAATTTTCTCATCATCCTTGAGAAAACCGCACTGGCGTTCTTCATTCGAACGGCATGCGTTTCCATTGGTACTGGCCTGGGGGTGTGGAGAATGCCGTTTTTGCTCTATCCTCTAGTTTCATGGGTAATTGCCAGAAACCCTTTGACAAATCTATCTTGCTGAAATACTTCGCCCTTACTCAACTTGGCAAAGAGCTGATCAGTGTTTGGCATCGGTTCAGCGTCAAAGATAGTTACTGCGTTCAATTTTCTGTAATCAATACAGAAACGCACTTTTCCATCCTTCTTCTGTACTAGGACTATGGGCGCATTGTAGGATGAAACTGTTGGTTCTATGACATCCATGGCTAACATGCTTTTCACTTCATCTTTAATCGTGTCTATCTTAGAATGTGGAAGAGGATATTGTTTCACTCTCACGGGTTTATCATATGACTTAGTCTCAGCTCACAAGTCTCCAGATCTGTTTTTGTCCAGGCAGATCTGTGAGTACCGTTTTATGTCTTGCTGTGAACTCCCTAAGTGCTTGCTTCTGCTTAGCAGTCAAACTGTCATTGATGACCGCATCTTGTAAGTTTCTGTTTCAGTGAGTGGTAAAATGGGAATTGCTTGAGTCCTGCTGAAACAATCCCTCGCATCATCCCCTGCAGTATAGTCTTCACTGACTACTACTGCCACATCTTTGTCTTTTCCTCTCTCGAGGTATTCTTTCAGCAAATTGATGTGGAATAGTTTTTCTTTTCCTTTCACATCTACTTTATAGTCTACTTGGTTTACCTTTTCTGTCACAAGGTATGGTCCCTGCCATGTTAGCTGTAGTTTATTGTGCCTTTCAGGCACTAGGATTAATACTTTGCTGCCTGCTTTGACTGTTCTCCTTTGGGTGTGCCTATCAAAATACTTCTTCTGTTGGTCAGATGCTAGCGAAAGATTTTCTCTTGCTAGTTTGCAGGTGTCATACACACCCTGTTCTTCAAATCTGTAACATACTCCGCACTAGTACGTACTTCTTCTTCCATTTCATCATCTGTCCACATCTGTTTTGAGGACCTGAATTGGACCTCTCACTTCCCTACCAAACAAAAGTTCAAAGGGAGAGAATTTGGTTGAATTTTGCAGGGGTACTTCACGGTACGCGAAAAGCAGCGCTGGAACATATCTGTCCCATTCCTGAGGTTGTTCCATGCATATTTTCTTTAGCATGTGCTTGAGCGTTCCGTTTAGTTTCTCTACAAGGCCATTGGACGGGGCATGATACGGGGTAGTGCGGTGACCTTTAATGCTGAGTAATTGTTTACTTCAGTCATTACGTCAGAAGTGAACTGAGTGCCGTTATCCGTCACTATCTCTCCCGGGATGCCTAGGCGTGACCACATCACCCACAGGGCTTCTGCCACGGTGGTCGCGTCACAGTTTTTTTAGACAACTGCTTCTGGGTACCTGGTAGCATAATCTACCATAGTAAGTATGTACTTGTTTCCTTTGCTGGAAGCTGGTTTGATGGGTCCTACTAAGTCTACCGCTACCTTTGAAATGGGCACTCACTAACCTGCTCTTCTCAAGTGGGGCCTTTCTGACTCTGCCTTTGCTGGTAGTTCTCTGGCACACGTCACATGATGCACAGTATCTAGAGATGTCACCTAGCATACCTGGCCAGTAAAAGTCTCTCACTATTCTGTCTCTGGTCTTATTAGTTGCCAAGTGTCCTGCCATGGGAGAGTGTCATGGGCCATCCTGAGTACTTCTGTCTTACATGTCTTGGGTACTACTACCTGATTGTACTCTACCGACTCCTCTTTCTGTCTGCGTCGGAGTATGCCATTCTTAATGTAAAATTCCGTGATTTTTCCCTTAGCTTCATGTGGCTCCTTGTTTTCAGCTTTGTCAAACAGCTGACTCAAAACTGTTGTCATTTCTCTGCTCTCGAGCCAATCTCTGAGGAGTCATAGACAATAAAGGTTCTGAGCATGCCTTCAGTTCTTTGCTTTTCTAGCCTCTTTTGCCTGAGCGCGTTTACGGCTGCTGCACTTTCTCTGCGTGCATAGACTGGTATCTTAGCCAGCACCTCTTTGCCGTCCGACTCTATCTTGCATTCATTGCCTAATAGGACGGGCTTCACTGGTTGATCCATAACCAGGACTTCGGCTTTCCCGTCAAAGTATGGTGTATGCATGTCAACTTTGGCTAACGGTAAACTTTTCTTCACATCTGATGTGGCCAGGGTTACTTCCCTTGTTTCACCTGTGAGGCAACTAACAGGGACAAGTCTACTGTCAACTACTGTTAGACTGGCTCCTGTGTCACGTAAGGCGGATACTAATTTGCCCTCCACTTCTACAGTGCAATTTGGATCGAATGGAATTTGTCGACATTCTCGCAAAGTGGTGACTTTTCCAGGATCGCGACCGCTGAGACCGTTGGTAGAACGGCTGCTGCCTTTTCAGGTTCTTTACAGTATCGAGCCAAGTGCGGACCCCTCACATTTATAACACCGAATACGGCGCGGTCCAAA
>JADBJO010031907.1:0-12500 GCA_016801955.1 Conus betulinus | reverse complement strand
GAAATCCTTCACATGACCATAACAATGATGTAAGTAAAGTGGGTGGAGGGTGGGCATTGACATGAAACCATTCATAATTATGGATGTATCAATGTATAACCATGTAGAAGGGAAAACAAAAAACTAATTCACTCAGCCAACAGAAATGTCTATTCTCTCCCCTACAATAATGTTCCAAGTTTAGCAGGACAACAAACAATTACAACAATTTCTGAATTTTGAAAATTGTCACAAAGAATCACATCCAAAGGGAGGGGACAGCTTGGAAATGATGACTCATGGTTATCCACATTATTGAAATTTGAAAAACTATTAGAAACTGTTGTAACTGGTTAAAAACAAAAAACAAGAGAACAATACCGAAAAGAAGAAAAACTTAAGACAATAACTGGAATACATTTAAAAGAGGGAACAGGCCCCAAGACTGGAAGAACCCCCACAGACAAGTGAAAGAGGAGGAGAGAGCAAAAGGAAATCTCCTGGCAGAATCCTAATAATGTCTGCCTCCCATAAACAGGAGATGGGGATGAACAATGAACGAGAAACAAAACAACTTTCACACACACAGTTGGTCAGTTCAATCTTATAGATATAAAACAGATACATACAGACTGGCAAAAGAAATGGAAGAGTATAGATTGCTTTAGGTATGCATGGTAATGGGAGGGGAAAGAAACAAAATCTTACTGTATTTTCAATATTTTCACCTTTCCTTTCATTGGAGACAAACCCTAATGTACGTCCAATGGTCTGAATTCGTCCATTAGTGTTTAAGTTGCAGCTGGGGTCACCAGAGTTAGACTTTCGCTCATGCAACGTCAACAAACAACCAGTCAGACAAAACAAAAGACTATTTCCTTTTTAACTAACAACTAAACTTTTCACACTCTTTACTTTAACATATTCGTTCTACTTTTTCACAAAAACGCACTACACATTTTTTTTTTTTTTCTCAAAAAATACACCAACAGGTCCTCGCGTATTTACTTTACTTAACTTAGTTCTCTTCGTTCCGATCGGAACACAGGGCCTGCACTGCAGATCTCCATCTCGCTCTGTTTTGGGCTGTTTGTTTGGCTTCACCCCAGGTCATGTTGGTGAACTTGAGTTCTGCCTGCAGATTTCTTCTCCAGGTGGTGACTGGTCATCCCCTCTTCCCGTTTCTGCTGTGGGTTCCAGTCCAAGGCATGGCATGGGATGTGGGCCTGTCTTCTATGCAGGGTGTGTCCAACCCAACCCCACTTCCTCATCTGGATGCTCTTTGTGATTAAATCGAGGGTTGACTGCCAGAACCCAGTATCTCATATACATATATAGAAGAGAGATACTGGATTCTGGCAGTCAACCCTCGGTCTTACTTCGTCCGGCGCATTAGTTCCTCGTTGGAGATTCGCTCCGGCCATCTGATGCGCAGGATCTGGCGAAGACAGGTGTTGATGAAGACTTGCAACTTGCTGTCCAGACTCTTTGTGCGTCTGCAAGTCTCCCGAACCGTACAATAACACGGAGTTTACAATGGTATCGAACAGTCTTAGCTTGGTGTGCAGAATGAGGTTTGCGTTCTTTGACACTGGTCTGACGGTGACAAAAGCATCGCGCGCCTTGCTGATCCTGGTCTTTACATCTTCATCAGCTCCTCCTGTCTTGATGCTACCCAGGTGGATGAAGTAGTCAACATCCTCTATTGCCTGTCCATCGATGTTGATAGGCGCTTCCTGAGTGGCGTTGACCCCGCAGGCTCTTTGTTTTCCCCACGTTGATCTCCGATCCTGTAGTCCTGGCGACGTTGCGCAGCCCCCCTCTGTTTTGTCTTGCATGTGTCCCTGAGAGTGAGACAGCAGGGCGACGTCGTCTGCAAAGTCGAGATCTTCAAACTTTCTCGTGAGGGTCCATCGCATGCCTCTGGGTTGGTCCATGCTGGTCTTCATCACCCAGTCAATCACAAGTGAAAAGATTAGAGGAGATAGCAGGCATCCTTGCCTGACTCTGGTGTTAACCTCAAAGGATGAAGACAGGTCAGCGTTGTGGATGACTCTGCAGCTGGTGTCTCTGTAGAGGCTCTGGACGACACTAACGATCTTTTGAGGGATGCCGTAGTGTCTGGGGATTTGCCAGATTGTTGCCCAGTCCACCATGTCAAACGCCTTTTTGTAGTCGAAGAAGTTGATGTATAGCGGTGACTGCCACTCCAGCCATTGCTCAATAATGATGCGTAGAGTTGCAATCTGGTCGGTGCATGATCTCCCGGCCCGAAATCCTGCTTGTTCCTCTCTCAGTGTGGCGTCAACGGCAGTTCTGATCCTCTCCAGAATCACCCTGGTGAACATTTTGTTGGGTATTGAGAGAATCCCTCTCCAATTGCGCAGATTTTCCCGATTCATATAGTGTTCTCACATTTCATAATCCAATCCGTGTGACGATCTTGGGGAGGAGAAGGTTTTGCAATTCAACTCCGCGATGGGTTTGGCTGGTTCACTTCATGCGCTCTCCCTGTACTCGTTTCCCCTGGTCCTCTGATGTTGATCTTGAAGTGCTGATTTCTGTAGCTGTAGTTCATTTTTACGGGGTGAGGGTGCTAACCCCACGCACAACTCTCCTTTTGCAACTGGACTTGGGGCCGACTTAGGCGGAGTTCTCACGGACTTCAAACAAACTTTTTTTGCGTTCAAGTTCGTACCATAAACAAAGTTTTCTGGCCCATCACAGACTTACAATCATTCTTTCCCAATTTTCAGTCCCTGCGAGTCTTGTCGACTTACAAAACAAACGACAAACTGCATGTTCCCTTCTCAACAAACAGACTACAGCTCTATTGTAATAGAGGAAAGGGTTCCTCATAATGAATAAATACTATGGCCAGGCGTCGCCTTTCACAAGGCACCTCACGTGTCTTTGACAAAAAAAAGAAGAAAAAAAAAACACTATGAGGCATGCATTCTGCTGAGCCTCCGCTGTATCAATCTGCGGCGCTGTCGACTGGTTTTTTCTCTCTCTCTTCTTCAACTACACATTCCCCAGGTAACAAATCTCCCTGAGCTCTCTGTCCTCCGCACACACCATGCCTGGATGCTGATCGGGTTTCTTGAACAGTAAGGTGAGCGCAGACACAAGACTCATATACATGCATACATACATATATACATACATACATACATATATGTATATGTGTGTGTGCATGCATATATAATAGCTGTACTTATATTTATGTAATTACACCTTGCTAGAGAGAGAGAGAGAGAGAGAGAGAGAGAGAGAGAGAGAGAGAGAGAGAGAGAGAGAGAGAGAGAGACTCTTTCAAATGAGAAGACAAACAAGCAAAGTTATCTCACAACATTTCGGCACTTGGCCTTCCTCAGGGCACGCTTTATTACTGCACAGACTCACAAACAATGCCTTTTCCTCCACCACTCCTCAAGAACAAAGCTCACATGATGGTCAAGATTCAAAGTGTTTAGAACAATGTTCACAATATTTTCTCTAGCTGAATCTCCATATTCTTTCACATGCTCTAACCCAACTCACCAACAGTCCCCAGCTGTTCACCTACTCCACATCCCCCTTCTCTCTCTACCTTCTCTCTCTACCTCTCCCCATCTCTCCCTCTCTCTCTCTCTCTCTCTCTCTCTCTCTCTCTCTCTCTCTCTCTCTCTCTCTCTCTCTCTCTCTCTAGCAAGGTGTAATTACATAAATATAAGTACAACTATTATATATGCATGCACACACACACACACACACACACACACACACACACACACACACACACACACACACACACACACACACACACACACACACACACACATGTATACAAAAAAGATTCACATAAAAAAGCATTGAGGAAAACAAGCATACGTAAAGGCACATCGTTAAGCAACCTCTTCTCATATATCCATCTTTAACACTACCCTCCCCCCACATACTCACTCTCCACCCCCCCCCCATGATAACACAAACACAAACATGAATCAACACAGTTCGTTACACACACACACACACACACACACACACACACACACACACACACACACACACACACACACACACACACACACTAACACTAACACTAACACTAACACTAACTCTAACACTAACACATATAAGCATATAATCGCCAACACGTGCCCAGACACATTATCAGTACAAAAAGTTATGTACACTGCAGCAAATGATGAAAGTCTTGTTATCTTAGTCTTGTTGGTTACTAACATATTATAGAAATGGACATTAGACAATGATTAATTTAACTGAATATTTTGAGTGGAAAAGTTTAGGATACAATGGGAATTTAAAAATGCATCCTTTCCTCAATGATGAAAAAGAATAGAGATAATACATTCTTGTACCGATAACACGCATTACACCACCAGGGAGGAAAGGGTGGGGTGTGGAATCGAATAGCGATTGGGGAACACTAGCAAAGCGTGTTTAAGCCATCACGCTGAATGGTACGCAATTCGTGGAACCAGAAAACTTCTCGTTTGAGTCTATACTCCACGTCACCTGACATAACTTTTTTCGATTGCGATGCAGCGGAGATTGAGGAGGGAGTGTCCTGGTTGATTGAAATGCTAGTTACTAGAGTTCCAGAGTTGTTTTTTATGTTGGATCTTTGTTGGTAAAATCGAGTTTTAAGAGTGTTTTTTTTTGTCTCTCCCAACATACTGGCTGTGGGGACATTTATCGCAAAAGAGTAAGTAGATCAAATTAGTGGTTTCACAATCCATGTGATGCCAAATCGAAAAGAATTTGTCAGTTTTCGCACTGTAAAAGGAACCTGTCTGGACAAGATGCTGTTTACAGACAACACATTTTTTCTCTCGCATGGAAAGCAGCCTGCTGGTTTTGTTTCTGACTGGCATATAGGCAGAGCAGAGGGCATAATAATTTCTAAGGGTGCGGCTATTCCTTTCCCCCAGGATTAGGGGATCAGGAATAGCCTTTTGGAGTCGGAGACTGGACTGTAGGATTGGATGTAGCTCTTGGAACCATTTGCGGATGGAGGGATTGGCAGGGTTGTAAGTAGTAATTACTGGGATGCGTTCAGTATGCTGGTTGGATTTGTACTGAAGTGTGAACATCTTGGGAGACATTTGACTGTATCCAAGGCAGAAATCAGGCACTGTGCCTTGTAGCCATGAGCACGAAGCTGTTCAAACAGTTGGGTGCATCGTGACTCAAAGTCAGCGGCTTTGGAACACAAACGTTTCAAGCGTATAATGAGACTATAGGGGAGATTTTGTCTGCATTGGTGAGGGTGGCTTGAGGTGTAATGGAGGTAGGGATGAACATCAGTTGGGTTGCAATACAAATCTGTATGGATGTATCCGTCTTCTATTTACAAGAGGATATCTAGAAAGGGGAGAGAGACTGCAGAAGAGCTGACAGTGAATTTGATGGTGGAATAGCTCCAGGAGAAGATGGTGTATGCCCCTAGATGTTGAAGGCGGAAGAACTGGAGACACCTCTTATCCTCCCACGCATCCTGCAGGACATATGGAACCAGGAGACAACCCCAGTTGACTGGATAACTGGTACCATCATCAAATTGCCGAAGAAAGGAGATCTAGGAGAATGCAACAATTGGCGAGGCATCATCCTACTATCACTCACCAGCAAAGTCTTCAGCCGAATCTTACTGCAGCGCATAAAGACAGCAGTGGATGCCCTACTTCGTCAAGAGCAGGCAGGCTTTAGAGAGGGGAGATCATGCATTGATCACATTTTCGTCTTACGCCAGATCCTCGAGCAGTCCCATGAATGGAATAGCCCACTTTACGTGGTTTTCATCGATTTCGAGAAAGCCTTTGATAGTTTACACCACGCTTCTCTCTGAAAGATCCTGCGACACTACGGCACTCCCCAGAAACTAGTCAACATCATCCAGTCCCTGTATGAGAGCTTTGAGTGTCGCATCATCCACAATAACCAGTTGACGGAACCATTCAAGGTGGACACCGGAGTGAAACAAGACAGCATACTGTCACCGATCCTCTTCTCCCCGGCCATCGACTGGTTGATGCGAAACGTCACCCAGGGAAAGCAACAGGGGATCCGGTGGACGTTGACCTCAGTCTTGGAGGACATTGACTATGCACACGACCTGTTACTGCTGTCACACAAGCATCAGGACGCCCAGCAGAAGACAGAAAGCCTCAGCGGGATAGCCGGCACGATTGGGCTGAAGGTCAACGAGAGGAAGACGTAGGTCATGAGAATAAATGCCACAAACAACAACCCCATCACCGCTAACGGCAAACCACTTGATGATGTTCAGGAATTTGTATTCCTGGGCAGCAAGATGACCACAGACGGCGACTGCAACCAGGAGATCAACGCCAGAATCAGCAAAGCCAACCAAGCCTTTGCAATGCTCAGGCCCATCTGGAGATCCACCGTCCTCAGCATCCAAACAAAGACTCGACTCTCCAAGAGCAATGTCCTCAGCGTCCTCCTGTATGGCTCAGAGTGCTGGAAACGACGACGTTGCATTGAGAAAAAGCTGGAAGTTTTCCAGAACAAGTGTCTGCGACGTATCCTCAGGATCTTCTGGCCGAACATCATCTCAAATGAAACTGGGGACTAGAAAAGGAGTCTCCACAATACAGGACACCATCCAGGCGCGTCGATGGAGAGAGCATGTCTGTCGCATGCCACCCAGGTCACTCCCCAGAGCAGCCTTGCGCTGGATCCCCCAAGGTAAAAGAAAACGGGGACGACCGAAGGAAACCTGGCGCAGGACAATAGAAAGGGAGCTGAAATACAAAGGACTGACTCTCAGCACAGCCCTCAGAGCAGCCGCAGACAGAGCCAGATGGAGATCTCTTGCTGTAGCCTCAAGCGCCAGCAGGCACGGAGAGGACTGAGAGAGGATGGACTGTTGTAATGTACTGAGTGAATGTGTCAAGACTATGCAACTCTCCCGACCAGAAGAATATATATATATATATATATATATATATATATATATATTGAATGATAAACAAAGCTTGCTCTTATGTCTTAGATTGTAGAAATAAGGGGGTGATAAGCTTCCTATCTGCAGTGATAGATGATTCTGCCTAACTGACAGTATGTGCTTGAGTGGGTGAATGGGGAATATATATGCTTCTCAAAGTGAACCTTCAGCAAGCTTATGGTCTCCGAAGTGGGAGACAATCTCCAATGGGGAGGAAGCTTCCTAACATATAACTCCTGGTCAGATACCGGTATTTCGAAACCTGATTGTTTCTCCTCAGTGACCGCGGAAAGTGGTAATTTGACTCCTCTGCCTTTTCCATTTTAAGAAGAATGCTATACCAGAAAAAGGCTGGTGTGCAATACCGTAGTATGTTTGTTGAGTTTTCAAGAAACCAACCAAAGATGCCACCTAAGAAGCCAAAGAAAATCATGAAAGAGCAAAAAACAAGCTACATTTTCTTGTGAAAAGTAGAAAATATACAAAGATAACTCTTAAACAAAAGCGCTGAGGGCCATTTCTTGGAATGAATCCGCAAGGGACTAAATTACAATAAACTGATAAATTCCAAGGATAAGTACCGAGCACCATTCCAGCAACTTACAGAGCAGCTTGGTGTTGCAATATTAATATTTCTTGCAGTCATTGCAACACCAAGCTGCTCTGTAAGTTGCTGGAATGGTGCTCGGTACTTATCCTTGGAATTTATAGTTAATTGTGTGTATATATATATATATATATATATATATATATATATATATATATATATATATATATATATATATATATTTGTTAAAACTTTGATTAAAATGTAATCAAAGTTTTAACAGATGCCGCTCCCAACCCGGTTGAGCACTTTTTAAAATTATTGTTGGTTAGCAACACTATTATATATATATATATATATATATATATATATATATATATATATATATATATATATATATATATATATATATATATATATATATATATATATATATATATGAATGAGTCGTCAGGGAAAAAGAGTATAAATATGAAATCCTTCACTATGGACACCATCATGACCCATCTTAAAGTCACACAACTATTCATATGGCCTGCTCCTAGGCCTTTGCTTGCTGGATCGGACGGCTGATTGTGTCTGTGGTCCCTTGGCATCAAATAGAGATATACCACAGTCTACAATTCCGTGGTATTCTTACTGCCAAGGGTTCAAAAACACAATCCAACAGCATCCAGAAGCAGTCAGTGAAGGGTAGAACAGTAAAAACGGTAAGAAAGTGTAGTAAAGGAACAAGTTGCTAAAAAGTTAAAGTTATGTATAAAATGTAAGGGTAAATCTTTGAGCCTATACTTGAGGATCCATTTGAGGATGCAAGGTGTCATGTACACACACACACACACACACACACACACACACACACACACTCCACAGAATTGTTGCCATCTAGGTCGCTATATAGTATTTGGTAATATTGGTGTACATTTGTTCGTGGTGTTTGCAGTGTGCTGCATTTTATTTATTCGTCAGGTAAAATGTTGTTTGATAAATGATATACCAGTTGTTGTGATGCTGTTTCTGGTGTGGTGTCCGCGGTTTTTTCCGAGTGCGTGAGACATTGTTGTGATATTTCGTTTGGACTAAGCCTTTTGACAGTTTGTCTTATCCATGCACACACGCACACAGACACACAGACAGACTGTCTATAGTACGCTGTTTGCCATATCGAGAGAAAAAAAAAAGCGTATGTAGATTTACAATATTCCTTTTGGTGGCAGAAACTGATGTTTTATATGTCTGTAATGTGAGGGACACTGCGCATATCTTGAGATCCTGGGAGTTTATCCTTCATCCTGATCATTCATTGTGTGAACTAAAACCACAAAGTCAACACCACGGGACCATCATTGATTTACAGGCCACGTGGGTGAGCTGGCCCCTGAAAAAAGTAATGAGGGCACGAGTCCTTCTAGTTAAATTATCAACCTTTGTCCAGGAAAATTGATAATACCAAATAAAACATAAAAAGTGACCGGGGTAAATAGAGACGAGGAATTAGACAGTGTCCACTGTCGACACTTTTCATGTCCTGACTACTAGCTGACAGATAATAATTGAAAAAAAAAAACTTGCATAATGTAGATTACGCACACTAACACACACACACACACACACACACACACACACACACACACACACACACACACACACACACACACACACACAGGGAAAACGTGAGTACACCATTCTTTGTGAATAAACGCTTGTATTTATAGGCTTGAATTCGCGGACGAGTTTTTTTAAAAAGTGTGTATAATGCCTCTGCCTGCGAGCAACGTAGACAAACAAATCACAAG
This sequence comes from Conus betulinus, assembly GCA_016801955.1. NCBI lineage: Eukaryota > Metazoa > Mollusca > Gastropoda > Neogastropoda > Conidae > Conus > Conus betulinus. The sequence continues at coordinate 3,202 of JADBJO010031907.1, read as the reverse complement.
ACAAAACACGACGCCTTTCCACCACGTCTTAAGTCTTCTTCAGGCAAGATAGACCACACTCCGGACAATGCGACGGAACGGGCAATCACTTACCTTCATATTCAGCGCAAGATGGGCATAGACTATCTTTACAATACACAAGACTCTCTCTCTCTCTCTCTCTCTCTCTCTCTCTCTCTCTCTCTCTCTCTCTCTCTCTCTCTCTCTCTCTCTCTCTCTCTCTCTCTCTCTCTCTCTCTCTCTCTCTCTCTCACACACACACACACACACACACACACACACACACACCCACACACACACACACACACACACACACACACACACACACACACGAACAAGGATTATGGAAGAAGTGGCCCACGTCAACTGCAGGGCATTGTGTCTGACAAGGCTAATGTAGGACAGGCAGGCCTGGCTGCAGTAGCTGCAGGTAAAGGACAGGCAGGCCTGGCTGCAGTAGCTGCAGGTAAAGGACGGGCAGGCCAGGTTGCAGCAGCTGCAGGTAAAGGACAGGCTGGCCTGGCTGCAGCAGCTGCAGGTAAAGGGCAGGCAGGCCTGGCTGCAGCAGCTGCAGGTAAAGGACAGGCAGGCCTGGCTGCAGCAGCTGCAGGTAAAGGGCAGGCAGGCCTGGCTGCAGCAGCTGCAGGTAAAGGGCAGGCAGGCCTGGCTGCAGCGGCTGCAGGTAAAGGGGCAGGCAGGCCTGGCTGCAGCAGCTGCAGGTAAAGGACGGGCAGGCCAGGTTGCAGCAGCTGCAGGTAAAGGACAGGCTGGCCTGGCTGCAGCAGCTGCAGGTAAAGGGCAGGCAGGCCTGGCTGCAGCAGCTGCAGGTAAAGGACAGGCAGGCCTGGCTGCAGCAGCTGCAGGTAAAGGGCAGGCAGGCCTGGCTGCAGCAGCTGCAGGTAAAGGACAGGCAGGCCTGGCTGCAGCAGCTGCAGGTAAAGGGCAGGCAGGCCTGGCTGCAGCAGCTGCAGGTAAAGGGCAGGCAGGCCTGGCTGCAGCGGCTGCAGGTAAAGGGCAGGCAGGCCTGGCTGCAGCAGCTGCAGGTAAAGGACAGGCAGGCCTGGCTGCAGCGGCTGCAGGTAAAGGACAGGCAGGCCTGGCTGCAGCAGCTGCAGGTAAAGGACAGGCAGGCCTGGCTGCAGCAGCTGCAGGTAAAGGACAGGCAGGCCTGGCTGCAGCGGCTGCAGGTAAAGGTCTGATCAGGGTTGGATATAGCAACATTATGATTCTTCCTGTTGCGTCTTGTGTCTTCTGGGCTTGTAGTTTTCTGAGGTTGAATAGGTTGCCCTCAAGACGATATCTGATGTAGAATCCATCTTCGTCATCAATGTTTTCAGTGGCTTGTTTGAGCATCGTGTCAGAGTGTATGTTAGAGACAGTCTACGCCAGCACGAAACCTTCTTCACTCCGCTAATGATAAGGAAAGGCTCTGAGAGGTCACTGTTGAATCAATGGACAGGGGAATAAAACTTTGTTTAAATCTGACACTTCTGTATTTAACCGATCGATATCTTCGTCCTGACTGAAGAAGGTCATACTGATTTGCAAGAACGTGGGTCTGGTCACACGCAATCTTCTTCGCTTTACAAACAACACGGCACCTGTACAGCTCACTCAGACATTTTTGTCTCTCACCAACGATTTTTCCTCCCACGTTCACAACTTTTTCAAGCACATTTCTACTCTTCACAGTCAACCCACCATACCAACACATAAATGAGAAAGTTAAAACAGATTCCAAGAAGCATGAATAAAATGTCCGAAGAATGTCAGTATTCACATGAAATGATCGCAGCTTGCGAAGACAATATCATCTGGTTTGACATTTTTTGTAAACATACTTAACATGGGATTTAAAATTCAGCTTATTATCTATAAAAGTTCCTATATATTTGTATGACTCAACACGTTCTACTTCAGCACCTTTGATAAAAAGCGGTGGTACAGCTTTTGGATTCTTTCTAAAATCAATCAACATTTCTTTCGTTTTTGTTACATTCAGATCAAGATAGTTATGATCGCACCCAGTCAACAAATCTTTGAACCTCCTTGAAGTAAACAGAATCAGAGTTGGAAAGATCCACAAGCGCTGAGTCATCTGAATATTTAATGTACAAAGTTGAATCACTTCCTAAACAATCATTTGTGTACAGAGTAAAAAGCACTGGTGATAAAACAGTACCCTGCCCAGTTGAAATGACTCTGGAAGACGAAACACTTTGATATCGAACAGACTGTGTCCTCTGTGTTAGAAAATCAATTATCCAAAGAATGAGCTTGTTACACACATTTATGTAAATGAGTTTCTTTGCCATCAGATGTACCTCAGAGAGGTACAAATTATTAATAGAGACCTTAAACTGAAAGAACCTCCTCGTTCCCATACACACTGGTAAAAGGTTACTGGGAATTGATGACAAATACCCCGGCAAGGCAGGAGACCTGCACTTGTTTGGTAACTCTTATGGATATTTCTTCTTGGTTGTTTCGTTTAACTGGTTCATTGTTGTTGTTTGTTGTTGTGTTATTTTACAAATAATTAGATTTTTTCCTTTTTAAATTGCATAAGATGCTGCGTGCGCGCACGTGCGCACGCGCGCACGCGCGCGTTTGTGTGTGTGTGTGTGTGTGTGTGTGTGTGTGTGTGTGTGTGTGTGTGTGTGTGTGTGTGTGTGTGTGTGTGTGAGAGAGAGAGAGATTGTGTGTGTGTGTGTGTGTGTGTGTGTGTGTGTGTGTGTGTGTGTGTGTGTGTGTGTGTGTGTGTGAGAGAGAGAGAGAGAGAGAGAGAGAGAGAGACAGAGACAGACAGACAGAGAGAGTTTAATCGTGTGTGCTCTCTCTCTCTCTCTCTCTCTCTCTCTCTCTATCTATATATATATATATATATATATATATATATAGAGAGAGAGAGAGAGAGAGAGAGAGAGAGAGAGAGAGAGAGAGAGAGAGAGAGAGAGATTTTCATAAGTCGCCTTGGTAATAATGACACACAGCGTAGGACACCATACCCGATACCAAACAAACAATGTTGTGGAACACAGGTTTCATGGATACCAGTCTACTGATGTATGCGCTTTGCAATGTCATTGATACGGTGGACAGTACCAGTGCTCGTGCGACTAGTAGGTTCAGGGCAAGAAACCACAGCACTGTGGTGAACGTCTTTCACAGAAACACTGTAGTCATGAGCACAGCCACACGT
>JADBJO010031906.1:7500-10000 GCA_016801955.1 Conus betulinus | reverse complement strand
AATAAAACAACTCAAATGCAGTACGTGACAGCACAGCGCCATGTTTTCCGTTATTAATCGCATGTAATGCTAACTCATTTATGAAAAATCAGAAATTAGTATAGGGCTACACGCGTCTCCCTGTTTCACTCTTGCTGTGTATCTAATGTAATCAGAAAATTAAGAGCCACATCTTACTCTACATTTTACATTTTCGTACATAACTTTGATACACTTAAACTAACTTACCATTTATGCCATTTTTTTTGATAAAATACGCTTCAGCAGATTTCTTTTAAACAATGTGTGAAAAAACTGATTGGAACTGCCCAAGCCCCTTGGTACAGCTTAATCACAGGTTTGGACATACGTTGTTATACATGGAAACAAACTATGTCCGAATGGTAAGAAAAGCACCGCCCTGATAAAAATGAATGAGGACCAGAGATTATATCAGAAAGCAAAATAGAATACGAGTATATAATATTACTGAAAATTAGGCTGTATCTATTTCTCACCATGTCGCAACACTGATGGGATTTTGTTTGGCTTTTTCAGGGATCTATAACTATTTAGAAAATTGGTATCAAGAACAATTGTCAAACGACCTGTTCTGGTGCAGTATCTGCTTTATAGGAAATGTATTAATGCGCACTTGAACCACACCAAGTTCAACAAAACCAGTCAGTTCCTATGCATACACACACACATACGCTTGATGATCTACACTTTCTGCAGGAAGATGTTTGATCATTTCAGTGTCTGACATCACGCTTGCCTTCCAAAAAGGGCTGTGATGTTTTCTGAACTTTAAATAGTCGTCTCACATTTTTTTTCGGTTTGGGCAGTATTTTTGTATTGTGTCAATCCAAAAAAATGACTCGTTGTATCAGGTGATGGTTACGAAGAAAAATGTCACAATCGCAATTTGTCGAAAAAAGCTAAAAATATTTTCCCACATTGTTATTTCAAAGGTTATGAACACTTCCAACATACACACACACACACACACACACACACACACACACACTCTCTCTCTCTCTCTCTCTCTCTCTCTCTCTCTCTCTCTCTCTCTCTCACGCACGCACGCACACATATACACTCACAGGCGCGCGCGCGCGCACACACACACGCAAAGAGAGAGAGAGAGAGAGAGAGAGAGAGAGAGAGAGAGAGAGAGAGAGGGGGGGGGGGAGATCTTTTGTCCTCTGTCAGAAGTGTCAAATTGTGCTTTTGGCTTAATTTAAACACTTCATAATTGTTGGTAGCAAAAATGCATTCATTGTATATGTTAAGTTACTCCTCTGTTTTTGTTTTTGAAAAAGCCTTTGTTCTGTATACAGTGCAATCTTGTCCTTTGCTTCTCTATCTTAATTCTATATAGAGTCAATGGATCAATCGCACGCTCGCACGCACGCGCGCACACACCGACCGACACACACCGACACCGACCCCCCCCCCCCCACACACACACACACACACACACACACACAGTCATTTTGCCCTCTGTCAGAAGTGTCAGAGTGTGCTTTGGGCTTGGAGACTTCATATTGTTGGCTACAAAAAAAAATGCATTTATTGCATATATTACGGTATCCCTGTATTTGTCTTGAAAAGCCATTGTTCTGCATACAGTGCAACCTTGTCCTTTCCTTATCTCCCTTAATTCTATGTAGAGCCAATGGATTGCACATTGTTTACAATGCTTCACGAGCTCTATCAGTTGCTTTTTAAGGTGTGAGTATTTGTCAATTGCAGTCAGTTCCACAATGTTGTGAGTCCATCATGTTTTTTTTTTTCTTTCTTTCTTTGTGTATCACCAACTTGAAAAGAATACACACGGTTTTCTTTTGCACAGATATTGTATCCTAATTCATGGCCATGGAAACGGAGTTTTTTGTTCCTAACTGATATCAACAGATTGTATTATGGTCTAAGCAGTCCAAACCAGGTAAGCATGTAAAGCCGTTAGAAGTTAGGGGTTCTCCGAATCAAAAGCTGTGTGCTGTTGTACATATTCAAGAATACTTGAAGAGAACCATTTGTCTTAGACAAGGGAAAGGACTCTTTCTTTCTTATGTGAAACCCCATGGACATGATTCAAGAGGCACTTTCTCCAGATGGATGAAGACAGTGCTGGAGTCATCTGGAGTGGGCATTTATAAGGTTTCAGTGCATGGTACGAGAACAGCTAGTACATCAGCAGCTTCCAGCAGGGATGTCCCCATTGACTATTCTGGCAGCTGTGGGTTGGTCAAGAGAAGGCAAACCAGTGGTGCCACACAAAACCTTCAGTCAGTCCATCCTGGACAAGTTTAAAAATAAATTGTAAAAAGCTGGACTTTCATACTTCATGTTGAACTGCGCCAGTGAAATGTTTGAGATGTTATGAATAAAATGTAAGAAGCTCCCTCTCAGTGGTTGATTCAGTTACTGCGTTTGACCTCCTCCTCTAAATTCTCATGTGAATGTGGATGAACCAATCGCTATGCGAGAAATAGTTATGGAATTGAACAAGGCT
>JADBJO010031906.1:0-2500 GCA_016801955.1 Conus betulinus | reverse complement strand
TCACAGACAATCGTCTGACCGGAATTTCTACATGCAACGCACATCATTACCCTTCCCTGAATGCTACAAATTCATTTCAACCACACTCAACCAGAAATAAAGCGAAATGACCTAGTAAAGTGGGCCACACTCCTGCTAATGTCAGACATTTCACAACCCACTGTCTACTTACTATCAAAAATGCACAAATCTGACAAATCTGGCATACCTATTGTGTGTGCTTGTCAATGCACTCCACACACACACACACACACACACACACACACACACACACACACACACACACACACACACACACACACACACCTCCACAACCCATGCCCTCCACTTCCAGTCCCATCCAACCTTCCACACAGCACACACGCACATTGCCCACTTTGTAAGGCGTATCAACACACACACACACACACACACACACACACACACACACACACACACACACACACACACACACACACACACTCACACGACTCTTTAAGACTATTAAACCTTGGTTCTGTTGTTTCAGATTCTATCTGATGATGAAGACTTCCGCATCATAAGCTTGACCTCTGAGGACTACACCGACGACTCCTTAACAGATGAGGAGCACACACATCAGCAGACAAGCCTGGTTCCACTGAACGCAGCGACATGACAGCCAGTGACAGCCAGGAAGCAACTGGATACAGTCATGGTGCACACCTGGATCCAGCCACAGTGTACCTGAATATGACAGTCATACATGTTCACCAGGATGCAGCCATGATTTAATGCAACACGACCATGACAGAACTGGAAGCTTTCAAAGCACGTCTGAACACCTAAGTGGTGTCACTCCATACGCCCATGGTGAGGCTCAATGTTCAAACAATCCAGCAGAAAATATTTCAGACGATGCTTTACTTGACTTTAATCCAGCTGGGACCGAGTTTAAGCACGGTAGCACAGAACGTGGCTATGATGTAACAAAAACAGTGGACACATTGGAGATCAGTCTACATACAGCAATGACACTGATGACAAGTCTGCACAAGGCATGACAACAAGATACAGAACCGTGACCCATGGCGCAGCTAGTACCCATGATGATGCTTTCTGATCATGTTGACACATCTGGTGACACCCACACGTTAATCACAGAAACTCAACAGGAGGATGACACCTGTCTGATGCACAGCAATCCACATCAGTGTAAAGAGAGCGCAGAAAAGGACAAGGGTATGGACAAAGAAGAACACTTCATGCAGCACTCAGCTTTTTGTGCAGAACAAAGGGCACCGGCCTCCACGACATGCGGAAAAACATTGAAAAGCAGAAGTTCAGACCATCACACATGTTGATTCGTACAGTACAAAAGCGACATGAGTGCACATACTGTCATAAAGTCTTTGGAAAAGCAAGTGGTTTAAAATAGGCATATTAGAATTCACACTGGAGAAAAGCCATATAAATGTCAATATTGTTCTAAGTCCTTCACACAAAACGTACACTTTGAACATTCACATTCGATTTCACACAGGAGAAAAGCCATATAAATGTCAGTACTGTCCTAAGACCTTCTGTCAGACATCCGATCTGAACATTCACACTCGAACTCACACAGGAGAAAAGCCATACGAATGTCAGTACTGTCCTAAGTTCTTCAGTCGGAAATCTGAACTGAACATTCACACTCGAACTCACACAGGAGAAAAGCCATATAAGTGTCAGTACTGTCCTAAGTCCTTCAGACGGAGTGACGAACTGAACATTCACACTCGAATTCACACGGGAGAAAAAAACCATATGAATGCAACTTCTGTCCTAAGTCCTTCAGACAAAAATCCCATTTGAGACTACACACCCGACTTCACACAGGAGAAAAGCCATATGAATGCAAACACTGCTCTAAATCGTTCACACGAAAGACATCGTTGGATGCACATACACAAACTCACACAGGAGAACAGAAAAGCAGCCAGGGAACACTTCAGACACAAGCCTTGTCTAACGATTAAGAATCAAATCCATGAGGGAAAAAAACAGTGTTAGCACTGTACTAATTCTGTGGGTGAATTATCCGGCTTAAAAACGCCCTTCTCAAAGTCTTTGTGAACATAAAGGTTAACACTGGCTTGATCCTTTCACAGACTGATAGTTCACGCTATCTGTAGCACTGACTTTATGTGATAGCGTGCATACAAACACAGAGATATTTTAGGTAATGAGATACTCCGGAAGGTGATAAACACTTGAAGTGTACAAACCTTAACAACAATGAGAGAAAAAGAGGCTAGAAAATGTACATTCACGAATATGTGTATGTGCAAACGTGAAACCTGCCTCTGTGCTCATATGTGAGAGAGTGAGTGAGTGTGAGAGTGAGTGGAGGAGTGAGTGAGTGACTGAGTGTGTGTGTGTGTGTGTGTGTGTGTGTGTGTGTGTGTGTGTGTGTGTGTGTGTGTGTGTGATCACATTTAGTTAGTTTTTTTTTCATATGAACGTTTTGTAACGTCTTCTTGGATGTTAATGTTATTAT